>PVLD010002399.1:0-167309 GCA_004027595.1 Dinomys branickii | reverse complement strand
GGAGATTTCTCAGCAAACTAGATCTAGAGGTTCCATTCAAACCAGCTATTCCCCTTCTGGGTATTTTCCCAGAAGATCTGAAAACATCATATCACTCTGATATATGTGCACCCATGTTTATAGCAGCGCAATTTGTAATAGCTAAAATGTGGAAGCAACCCAAGGGTCCATCCACAGAAGACTGGATTTAAAAAGTGTGGCATTTTTATATAATGGAATATTATTCAGCTATAAAGAAAGACAGTTTTGGGGACTTTGTAGGCAAGTGATCAAAACTGGAGTCCATACTCATGAGTGAAATAAATCAGCGGTACATGAGCAGGCAACGTATTATATCACTTGTGTAAGAACCTGAGGGTGGGAATATAAACTAAGAGACATGAAGGATATTTGTTCAAAAGCGAATAACAGATGGCACGAGGGAAAGGAGAAAAGAAAGGCAAAAATGTATGTATGTATATATGTAGATACATATGTGCAGGAGGGCTAACATGGTTCTACTATTGTATTATATGACTTAATGCTAAGGAATAGTTGATGACAGGTTATTCGATCAATCTTGTATGTCTGTATGTGTTATCCTGAGCATACACTTTGAAGATATCAATTTGCAAAGCAGCAACTTCTGTTGGTTTTCTGATGCTTTGTCTATAATTCAATTCTGATCTTACTGTTATTGTTCTACTTTGTGCCTCTTTGTTAATGCTTTCCAGTCTCTCTTTTGTTTTTTTTCTGTTGTTGAGGTGATTAATTGTTTGACCAATTTCGCATGTCTGTATCTGTGTTCATGAATATACACTTCGAAGATATCAATAGGTAAAGCAACAACCATTGTTGAGTCAATGTCACATTGTCTATAAATCAGTTTTGATTGTACTATTTCTTATGCTACTTTGTGTCTGTTTGTTAATATGTTTTTGTGCTTTTACTTTTAAAATAAAAAAAAAATGGGAATTGTTATCCTATTGCATATTATTTCATCCTATTTTTTCCAGACAATAGAATGGCATGTTATTGGGAGTAATTAAAATAGAAACTTAAGTGGTAAATTACAAAGCTTCATCTAAACTCTAAGCCTGAGCATGTAGGGCGAGTGGTAACAGTAGAGCATTTGTTTTTCAGGCATGAAGCCCTGGGTTCAATTCACTACAACACAAAAAAATTTTTTAAAATTGCAATAGAAAAAGAAACATACAGTAGCAGCAAAGAAAAATCAAACTACTTGCTGTAAAATGTGTTTTCTTAATGCAACATGCCCATAAGCCTGTCTTACATTTTCAAAGGGTATTCTTAGAGCTAACATCAAAGCAGAAGAGTTGCTCCACATATTTATCCTAACGAGGTTTATATAGTGTAACAGAATTTTTAAAATTTCCTAACCTTGATCTAATAATCTCATTTACACGTTTAAATTTACTGTACCTTCAAACTTTTATACCATCTCAGATTCTATGCTTCATGTAGTATTACAGAACAATGTAATTTATCTCACTTCTTTAAAATTAAGTTATTTATGCTAATGATCAGATTTCTACTTAGCATATTGGCAGAATCACTGTTTTCCTATTCATTTTGAAAGTATGAGATTTCATTCTTACATTTTTTAAGGAAAAAAAAACCTAATAGTAAAATTAGAGATAGGAAAGAAAGATTTTATGAAAGCATACCTCTGTTTTAAGATTTTGGAAGGCCAGAATTAGTGTAACCTTTCCTTAAATTTATACATTTTTTAAGATCTTTGTAGCAGGCACTGTGAATCAGATACTCAGTCCTTATCCCCTCATGGTTCTTGCACGATGATGATGTGGCAGAAAATGCCCCCGCAGCCAGTATATTTCAGTTTGATTGCACCCCAACTGCAAATCCATGGACATATATAAAAAGGACAAAATGGAGAATGTACCAATGTTTCTCCATAGTATGGATAACCCTATCAATGCCAAAAGGAAAATGGCCAGGCAGGCATCTAAAGGGTCTTTCTCTCTGAGGGGCACCGACGCTTTCTCTGTTCACCATTACTTGAGGGTAAACCAGGCACATGAAGGGAGTCAGCAATGAGTTCTAATCAGTCCAAATCCATGGTCCCTGACTGCAGGTCTGAGAATTTTACAAAGGGCTTCTTTGGTGATTGTGGAGTTACAATGAAATTAAGCTGCTGTGTTTGAGCAAGATTCTCTGCTCCCTGAGCCTGAATAAAGACCTAAAATTCCACCTTGGCACATAGAGCTGCAGCTCCACCAGAGCCAGCTCTACAGACAGCAAAAAAGGAACAAAGCAACCCAGTCAAGCACTTCTTAAAAGCATCAAATAGGGGGGCAAAATGTCCAGCAATATGTCAAACGATACTACTGTTTCCAAGAAGCGTGATATAAGCCCTTCAGATTTACAAATGGGAAATGCAGCCTTCATTGTACAAAATCAACTGATATCTGCAAGAAAATCTAGTCTGATAGATGATCATATAATGACGCTCTCAAAATTTTAAAGGTGAAGGACAGAAGAGGATGAAGAAATAAAGACAAGAGTCAGAAAACAGAAAGCTGAGATCAGGTGGCCCTCTCTCTGGAAGGGAGGAAAGGACCTGCTCAACAACTGCAGCATTTTCATTTGCACACTGGGCCGAAGACCCTGTTTGCTTAGATGGCTTCAGGCTCTCTGTGTTTTCAGAGCTGGAATGGCTTGTTCACGTGACTCACCTTGGATGCTCTTTATTCTCAGGACTGGCCTTGGTCCAGCCCCTGCCTATGTGATCTATCTCTAGCTTCAGCCACTCCCCACAATACCCTCTGGTAAAATAATAATATGCAAGTTATATGGGCTATGGACTTTAAAAAAGTAAATGCCCCTTCAGAGTAAAAGATAAGGACTCTCTGTCTTGGTTACTTTTCTCTCATTGCTGAGACAAAATACCCAACACCCAAAGTGAAGGAAGGAAAGGTTTATTTAGCTTACAGTTTGTAGAGGTTTCAGGCCATACTTGACTGGCTCAGAGTCAGAGTGGTACATAGCGGAGGGCAAACGTTCATGACGGCAGAACACAGCAAAAACCACAAGAGCAAAAGGGAGGAATGGCTGCAAGCAGCCTCTTCCTACCTCCCTCACATTGTAAACAGGCTACCCCTACCCAGGGGCCAGGTAGCACTCACAGAATCTCCATGCCCTCCTCTTCCACAGGCTCAGGATGTGTACAAAGTAAGCACCCTGGCTTCCGGCTGAATCACTCAGCCGAACTTCTAGAATCCCCTAGTTGACACAATGTATCAACCAACCATAACACTCTCAAAAGCTTCAACCTGGATCAAATGAAAACCCTTTCATCAGTCTGATGGGCTCAGACTAGGCCAGACAGGGATGTCTTCTTGAACTGGGTCAGCTGGAGCTCACGATCCACATCTATATTTGTGGAAAATTTATGACTTTCCTTGTAGACAGTGAAACAGAACTCTCTACCTTCAAAAGTCCCCTCTGTCAGAAAAAGGTTACCATCACTGGGACAATAGGCACTCTTGTCTCGCACCTTTTCTGCCTGACATGTTCTTGCAGTCTGGGATGACATCTCACCAAACATGAATTCCTGTATACCAGAATGGTATACACTCCCTGTATACCACTTCTGGGAAGGAATTTTCTCTCCAAGTTAAATGCACCAAGACAGTCAGTCTCCCTCTCCTTTAACCCTGCACTTTCAAAGTTGGTCCTAACTTTCAGTGTTCCTTGAGAGGAAGAATGACACCTGCATTAGGATAATCGCAATCCTGAAATTCTCAAAACTCCCCTCCCAAAGATATGCCCAAATACTCACCTCAGGCCTGGCCATAAACTGTACTCCTACATCCTATGTCACAGGAAGAACCAATAGGCATGCCACACACATCAGCTGTCTAAAGCAGTTCTGGATCCTGATAGACTATTCCCAAACACATTCATCCTTCTTGGACTGCTTCCTCCAGACATTGCCTATTTCAATTTCCTGGATTGAAAATATGCCTTCTGCTTGTGCATTGCTCCCATAGGACAAGTCCCTTCTCCTTTGCCTGGAAAGATCCTGAGACAGGATGAAAAGACCAACTCACATGGACTCAATTGCCACGAGGGTTTAAGGACTCTCCCACTATTTGGGAGGAGACTCGAGCAACAGGTTGGCAAGTAACCAGCATCTTTTCTCCAAGACAGACAACTACAGCTTGCTGACACTCCTGCCTGAACCTGAAGGGTGTCATCTTCTGCCTTCAGTTGGGTCCTATCAGCTCGCCCCTCTTCACCTTTAAATGCAAAACCCCAGGTCCAAATTCAGAGGTTTACTGACCTGGATTCAACATCCCAGAAGTTCAAAAATTTGTTTACCCTCTTTGGAGAAGCCCCATAGCTAACCTCACTCGTTTCACAAAATGTCACTGCACTTCAGGTTAATGACACCCACCCTGCCTATGAGAAAGACAGAAACTCTGCTGTAATATCTAGCAGAAACTGTCTAAAGGTATCTTGGGAAAAGGCACAAACCTGTAACCAAAATGTCAGATATCTGGGACTGGGACTTGACTTAAAAAAGGGACGCTGTGCCCATAGACCAGCAAGAAAATAGGAGATCTGCTCCCCGAGCTCACAATAAACAAGGCACTATATGATGCCTTGCCTGAAAAAGACTCTAAAAATTCTTGACAGAAACCCAATGGCCTACCTGTGCAAACACTTACATCCAGTAACCAAGGCCTGCACCCTTTGCCTCAGCGCTCTTAACATCCACTGTTCTGATCAAGAAAACTGAGAAGCTCACCTTAGGCTGATACTGAACTATCCAGCTGCCACATGCTACACTGGACCTCCTGAATAACTATGGCTCAAACAGCTGAGACACACAGTACCGAAGACTCTTACACAAACATCCTCACCTGCCTCTTGCTGACATAAAACCACTCAATCTTGTCATATTTCTACCCACTAAGCTGCACGAACCAGACCATCGGTTGCTTCCTGGCACTAACCGATGCACTGTTCTGAAGCTGACGAGACAAAAAGAAACACCCAACAGATGATGAGTACATCCTGTTTACAAATGGAAGCAGTGAGGAATGGAGGCCAACAGGCTAGATATGCTGTGGTCACATTGGACAAAGCTATTGTGCCTGAAGCTCTCCTTCAGGGATCTTCTGCACAAACTCAAACTATGGCCCTAATACAGGCCCTCAAATGGTCTGAATAAAAAAGGTCTACTGCTTTCTGTTGCTCTCTGAAACCCACCAAAATATTAAAACATCCTGACCACAAAAGAAAATGTCATGTCTTCCTATACCTGGGCAACATCTGCACCACCATCTGGCCACTATGCAGAAACACACTCAAAATAATCTGGCCCAGGGGCATAAGCCCCTTCCTGGGATCCAACTGATTAAAACATCACCCATAAAGGTATTAAAGTAAATCCTCGTAAGGACTACAGATGATATCTACTGGTGCTTATATGCTCCTACTCACGCTGGCCCAAGACATTCCCTTCCTGCACTGAGAAGACAGTAAAAGTACGTAAGGTCTTGCTGTGAGGAAAAATCCCAAATCCTACCCTTGACTGTGGGGAATGATAAGAGATTAGAAATAAAATTCTACAGGAACAGCTTTTAAACAGTTCCATAAAAACTTAGTTAAAAACCAGCAATGCTTGTGGACATCCCTGCACACACATATAGGTGCCTAATAACTACCTCTAGACCTCTTAAAGCTTTGGAAATCCAGCCTTAGAGCCACTGTCCCAGAGGTAAAAGAGCCAATCCAGAGTATTACTGGAGATTTTACCTGGACAAGACAGCTCCTCCAAATCTCACTCTGAAAAGGCCACCTAAAGCCCTGCTCTCATCGCTCTTGCTGCTGACCAGTCCGTGCCTGGCTGAAGCTTGAGGACAGTGTTCACGGGACTGCTCCACATCTAAATATTGTACTCCCCTTGACTTTTTGTACCTTTTCAGGCTGCTTATCCCAGCCCGTAGTTCCACTTCAGCCTGCGTATGTACTTCACATTGTATTGTCCAACTTTGTTTTTCATCCCTACTCTCCTGCTAGCTGTGCTTTTCACCTCAGCTCTATGACTCATTTTCCTGAGAGAACAGAAAACAGCCAAGAAGGCGCTTCTCCTTACTCTACAACTGGCCAACATTTGACAAGCACCAAGGCTCGATGAACAGTCTCCTAGATAAAATTAACTACTTCACTCCCTTGCCAGACTAATAGTAAATCATGAACACTAAGGGGAAATATGTCTCTTCCTAAAAGAAAAATTCTGCTACTATGCTAAAATTTGGAATAATAAGAAAAACAAACCACAAACTCCTGATGGGAAACCTTCTGAAATTGGGGACCTTGGCTAGGGCCCATCTTATGACCACTGACAGCACTAAAGATGCTGCTTCTAATTGGGCCTTATATAATTAGCCTATGTGGTTCATCTCAGAAGATGGTGTATAACATATCCAGCAAAGATTTGCCAGGAAACTGAAAGAAGGTGGAGAAATGTAGCAGAAAATGTTTCCCCCCAGCCAGTATAGTTTAGTTTCCATTAGTCGCCCAGGTAACCTTCAGTTTACTTCAGTTCCTGTTACTTCTACTTCCCACAAACAGCTGGTCACTGTGATGCACATTGTACAAACCAATCCCCAACTGACAAGCCACTCTGCTTCTGTACTTCCCCTGCAGCCCCAGAAATGCCTCCCTACCTGAGCCTTAGGGGCCTGATATTTTTCAGAGATCAGTACCTGTCAACATTAAGTGAATCTGCCTCCAAATGCCGGGTGATGTCTCAGTGTTCTGTTTGCCACTTCAATGGGAATTCTAAAACACACCCTCCTGGTCTCTGGGGAGCTCCTGTGCAATAGCATTTATGTAAACTTTAATGATTATGAAGCAGTTTGTTCTTGCAACCTGTGGGAGTACTAAAGGACTAAGAGTTTGATCATTAACCCTCCATTTTTGGGGGCCCTTTTTGAAATATAGCCTGAGAGCCTTCTCAAGAACAAAGAACATGGGACTGGTCGAAATATATGCTGAATATTTAGATTTTTAAAAAAATTACAGTCAAAGCTAGGCAGCTGTTAATTTCTGTGAAAATACTCCCCCTTGAGTTGAACACATTTTTCCATTCTTCCCTTTTCTTTCGCAAGAGGTTCTGGAAGTCCTCATCCACAAGTGTCTTTACTGGATGTGAGTAAAAGCTACAGTGCATGCTGCTGCTAAGAGCCATTCACCAAAAAGGCAAATTTTATGTGTTTCCTCATCTACTTTATTCAACTTAACTGGTCATACGTGACTTCTAACAATTCCCCAAAGTCTAAATTATAATAATGAAAGGGTAAATTCCTGAAACCATTCAGAACATAGGGTCAACCATGATGGCACACATAAAGAAACTCATAAAAAAGAACTTCCAGAAATGCTCTAGGAAGAGGAAAGAGTAGAAGTAAGTAATAGAGAGAGAGAGTGTTTGGATAAGGATTGACAGCAATATTTCTTTCATTGTAATATATTTTTAATTTAAAAATTCACCATAACTTTAGACAACACCTCATAGTTTAAGATGGATTCTTTCCTAGATTCTAAGAGGTACACTCATTTTGGGAAAACTGTGGCCATAGCTCCAAAGCTCCTGGAATACATAGTTAAAGTTTAGAGCAGATCTGCAGGGCAACAACTGAGTAGAATCAACAATAATTTATTTTGAAACATGCTTGCTTGACCATTGTCTCTCTCTCATGTTCCTATAAGATTGCTTAAATGAGGTCCATATGTGTCACGTAGCAAACCATCCTGTTCCTTCCATGCCCCTTGGTGAACTCTCCTATACAAATATTGCACATGTTTTTCTTCTACACCTTGTTCTGGTGTCTTTCAGTTACACATAAGTATCCACAGAAGCTTCAGCTTGGCATTGTTTCACTGACACTCTCCCATGATGAGTTTTGTCTCAACCAGCTACCCCAGGCTTCTTGGTGATCTGACTGGATTTCATTCAGAGTAATCTATCGTCTTCTGTGCCACAGTTGCACACTTTGATGTCTCAAATAGTAACTTACCTCATGTGCCTTTTTAAAGTTATAGAACCTATTTGTGTCATTAAATTAGAATTAAATAGTAGAGACTTATATACAGATACATAAAAAACTCCATTCTTTCTTAATATATTGAATAATTTCCTCTTGAAAGTTTCTAACCTCTCCAAAGCAAACACAACATTAGAGATCAAAATATAATTTTAGCATGATAAAGTACATATTAAGGAAGGAGCTATAGGATCTCCAAAAGAAGGTTCTTACCTGAATCCTAGAATAAAGGTTATGTATGCAGTGACATGTACTATTATTCACAGATATCTTCTCTATCTTAAAAGAAGGTTGATCCAAATAAAACAGAAGTGATAATGCAAAAAAAAATTAGACTTATTCTTTATTTGGACATATTTCCCTTAAATGAAAGTAGACAGGGCTAAACTACTCAGCTCTGTTTGTCCTAATCGTACTAGGGAAATGTGGCACTCTGGATACTTCTTCTACCCTGAAAGGACCAGTATTGAGCAGTAAATTTTGAGAGTATTTACAGAAAATCTACTATTGAGAAAAGTTCTAGAAGGCATTCTGTCTTTAAGCTATACAAATGGTAATGACTTTTACATGGCAAGTATCTAGTCATTTTTAAATATCACTTTAAACACATCTGACCCTTTAAACAAAAGTCAGCTTGTGTGAAGAACATGTTTTACTTCCTGCGTGTATTTATTATTTGTATTTTCTACTTCACTACAAAGGGACATCAATAAATCATAGCTATAGTTGACTGTATACTTGGTTACTATTGAAATAACTTAAAATATGTATGAACATAAATCAAAAAGAAATATATTTAACCAATATTGGGGAAAAATAACACTTTCTTACAGAACAAAGTATGGAATATTTTTAGTTGAAAGAGATTAATCCATTGTTTCAACATATACATAAATAGGGCACAGTAGTGTTTTCATAAATCTTGAAATATACTTTCTGAAAATCTAATGTGAAAAATTAACTGAAGTAATATATCTAATGGTGAAAGGTGGGGATTTTCTTTCATCTATTCTCTCACCTATGCAGTTACTTCACATTTAGGGTCCTTACATGTCCTAGAGGAGTTTTGACCTTGGACTTTCTTTCTCCTCTCCCCACAAGCTCCTTTCTTTCCATCACTAGCTAGGAGAAGCCAGGGCAATGTCAGGATTTTGTGCAAACCTAGTCCTGCATTTCAGAAAGCTGACTTAGATTCATAACTTTATGAGACACTGTTTTGTTTTCCAATGGCATCAGTAAAGGAAAGGTATGCAATCAATATAGGATGAAAGGTATTAATGAAATTAGCAGTATGCTTCTGAAATTGGATCAGAATTGTCTTTTAAAATTAGAAATGAAACACTCATAAATATAAGTGACTTTATCATTTGGCTAAATTAAAATATAAACGTTTATAAAATAAAAATAAACATGAATAAGTTGCTTATTATGCTAAGGTAGATGAAATTTATAAATCCTAAAAAATTAAGATTTTGAATTCACACAGAATTCCCCATGTCAATAAGAACACAAATTATTTCATTAAATTGGGATAAAGTTTTAAATACACAATTCACCAAAAGATAACTCAAATAAAAGTTCTTGAATTCTACTATGCCATAGAGGAAATTACTTTCATTTTATCTGTACCTCTGCTGCAAGTAATTTGGAACAGTGTATCAGTGTCACAGAACAAAAGAAAACAAGTATGTACACGCATGCATGCACACACACACACACACACACACACACACACACACATGCATTTAGTATCAAAGAGATATGTTTCTGCTAGGGAACATAGTAGTTCAGATTCATAAAACAAAACCTGAGTCAGAAACTCAAATACCACTTACAGACTAACATGCAAACTCCTAAGAAAGTTGTTTATCCATGACTGATGATGAGTTATATTTTGAACTCTATAACTCATAATAAGGAAGTATCTTGGAGACATTCTTACTGGAAGATCCACAGTGCAAAGCTTTCCACTCAAATAATATAGTAGGAACTATATTACTCGAGTGAATTAGCAACAAACTGGAGTATTAAATCCATGCAATGAATGTAAAGGATTTAAGGACATCAATAAAATATCTTGAATTTGTATGTATTTTAGACATGCGTTCATTCAATTATATAAATAAGACTTTCACTTCATAGTTTTTACTGCTTTACTTCCCATTGATTTCCAATCCACACACGAACTGATTGAAGACAGGGGCTGCGGCTGAGTGTAACCCACCCTTCTACCGTGCATGAGGCTCTGGGTTCGATTTCTAGGTCTTGGAAAACAAATAGCAAACAAGAATTTTGTAAAAGCCAGTTTATTTTTAATGGGAAGAAAATGATTAATATTTTCATCCTTCACTTAATCAGTTACCTTAGAAGACAATGCAAATGATTTACTGAATAAAAATTACAATGGTTTATCTTTTTTATAGCTGAGTAATACTCCACTTTATAGAGATACCATAACTTTTTTATCCATTCCTCATCTGATGGACATTTGCATTGTTTCCAAGATTTATGTATGACAAATTATGCCGCTATAAACATAGCTGCATGTGTATTGCTATGTATGATGTTTCTTCTGGAAAAATAACCAGAAGCGGAATAGCTGGGTTAAGTGGGACTTCCAGTCCTACTTTTGTGAGGAATCTCCACACTAATTTCCACAGTGATTTCACCAATCAACATTCCCACCAGCAATGGAGAAGTGTTCCTTTTTCCCCACAGCCTCTCCAGCATTTGTTGTTGGTTGATTTCTTAATGCTAGCGACTCTTTCTGGGGTGAGATGGAGTCTCAGTGTTGTTTTAATTTGCATTTCTCAAATGACTAATGATGTTGAACATTTTTTCATATATTTATTCTCCACTAGTATTTCCTCAGCTGAGAAGTATGTGTTCATCTCAGATGCCCATTTTTGACTGGGTCTTTGAATTTTGAGAGCCTGATATTTTAAAAAATTCTTTATATGTCCTAGATAGAAGTTCTTTGTCTGAGGGGCAGTTGGATAAAATTTAACTCGAGGCCTTTATAGGTAAATGGACACAACTAGAGACCATATTCGTAAGTGAAATAAATCAGACTGACATGTGTAAACATCACATTGTCTCCCTGGTGTAAGAACATGAAAGAATAAATAAAACCCAAAATGTACAATAAATAACAAGAAAGGGAAAGAAATTGCTCAAAGGAAGGAACTCCTGGGATGAGGGCAAGAAGAAAAAGAAAGTACTGGGGTACGGCATATACACACACACACACACACACACACACACACACACACATACACATATATATCATATATATCCATATATATGTGCATATGTGTGTGTGTGTGTGTGTGTGTGTGTGTGTGTGTGTGTATATATATATATATCTCCATGGCATAACTGTACTGTTGGTGTCTGATGGATGGTTTGTTTAGGGGAACAGCTAAGGATTATAAGTTGTTGTTGTTGTTGTTTTACTATTTTGACCAATTTTGCATGCTTGCATCTGTTAATCAGCAGTTTATATGAGCACAACAATTTGCAGCATAACAACCATTGGTGCATTTCTACACCTGTGCCTAGTGACAGAATGTATTGTCTCTAATGTTCTTTTAAATTATTATTTTCTTATTCTCTTTAATGATTTGATCAATCTTCTATTCTTACATCTGGTAATCTGAGCAACTTCGTTGAAGGTAACAATATATAATATAACAACCACTATTAATCCCTATCATTTGGTTCGAAACCTTGTATCATTTTTAATGTCCTTACTTTGTGTTGTTTATATTTTGCTACTTTCCTTTTTTCTTTTTTGGACTATTTCCTTTAAAATTAAAAAAAGTGACAGTGGTGCTGATGAAAGCAAATTGCATTAATTGAAATCTTTCTCAGAGCTTATTCTCTGTGTTGGTTTGGGGTTATTATGCAAGGTAAAACAATATATAATACAGGATACATACTTTATATGATTATTTATAAGTCACTCAAAGAACAACATACAAAAGAGTGCAGAAAATCTGCCCACACACTAAGACCAAGCAATCCATCTGAGGGCCTAGATCCCGCAACAATGTCCTACATGAGTCCACCTGAATACACAGAGCTCATAATAATGTCTCCCACGAATCTAACTGGAGGCCCAGAGGCCATGACAACATCTCATGCAGGCCTGCTTCACAGATGTGTCCTGGGAAGGCCCACAGGTCAGTGGTGGAATAAATGAAGTCTGTGCCAGTGGGATGAAGGATATGTGCTAGCAGGCTGAGGGATCTGCACTGGAGCCAGGAAGCAATGCTCACAAGAACCAGAGCTCCCCCGAAAGGTACCGCAGCCATCCTCAGCAACAGTGAGGTCCCCAGCTCCTCTAATGATCAAGATGGCCGAGTTTGCATCAGGGAAGCCAACACAGCAAGCTTCTCCTAGAGACCAGCAGTGCACCATCTTCCCCTCCAGAGCCAGGAAGTGATGTTCAAAGTGAGGACCAGAACTCCCCCAAAGTGAACCAAAGCCATTCTCAGTGACAACAAGGTCCCGAGCTCCTTAGGATGAGAACAGCTGAGTTCATCAGGAAAACCAGCATGGCGTGCTCTTTTCCAAGAGACCCAACAACAGCTCCTTACCGCTTCTAACAGCACCCAGCAGCTCCCACCAGTCTTACTCCTTCTTCTCCAGGTCTGCCTCTTATGTTGCCAGTAAGAATCCTCAGGTGGGCCTCCCACACCCAGCACCATGCTTACTCAGTTCAGCTGAGAGTTGTAAGTTGACCACCAGTGGTCAATCCACCACATTCTCCAAACCCGATTTTTTTAGATTACTTATTTGAATTATCATGTGTCTGTCATTTAATATTTAAGAAAGAGTCAGGTACTACAGATAGTAGTGTCACTAACATTTAAATCATGGCAGTCCTGTTTGAGAAGTTGTTACTTATCTTCTATATATATTTTTTGATGGGGGAGATATATTCCTTTCTACTCTAGTGCTCTCAATTTAAGTACGCTTAATAAGACAACAAATATTTTAAAAATATATTCATTGTACTGTAAAACATTATAAAACATATTGAAATAGATACATGCATATGTCATCCATGCTTTGAATTTGTTAACTTGTAGTGTTTTTCATTTTCACTTCAAAATTTAGTTCTAAGCCCTCTATATAACGTTATTTTCTTTAATTTTAGAAGAAAACAAATTATTTTAATAATTAGTTCATTTATTAGGGAGCTTATTTAATAGTACTGTTTGACTGAATTCAATTTTCATTTTATATTTGTTAATTTATTTCCAAGTCTAAAAGAAAATTAGTAGCTTGAATGCACATTTGATTAACTGCTTACTGACCTTGGGTCAATATCTCTACTTAGTTTTATTATTTTCCATGTGAGACTCTACTCCCTGGTGGATTAATTTAAATGCACAATATCAATTAAGTATACTGGTGTGTGCAAAAACAGTGAAGTGTCTCTAGAGCAAAAGATCAGCTCTTCTCTCTTTGACAAGTACATACTTTCTTCTAATGTAGTCTCTCTAGAGCTGACTTTCTTCAACTCTAAATATGGATCAGCCATTCTTAGGCAGCCTCTCCTGTGGCCTCTTTTATTATTAAGACTACACAGTTTCCTAGATTCTGACCTATTCACTGGAATTTAATCTGTGGAGAAGTTAAAATTGGACATTGTAAGAGTTAGAAAGAGTTTTGTTCTATGAAAACCTACAGTTGAATAAATATAGAATACTAGAAGAGTTGTCCACCCATAAAACAAGCAAGCAAAAAACATTTTATTGTATGGAAGAAAACCTTAGTCCTAGTTATCAGTTGATAATACAGAAGGAATCATTACTGATTTGTGTTTTTTTATTTTTTATTTTAAAGAGTGTAGTAAATGAGAAACAAACAAAAAAACAAAACAAAACAAAGAACAATAGCAGCATACCAGCATCACAAGCATAAACAAAGCAATGCAAGAACATTTAAAGTGATACAGGGTTTCAGGACAAAATAATATGAATTAACAGTGGTTGATGTATTACATACAGTTATCCTCAACTACGTTGCTCAGATTACCACATGTAAGAATGGAAGATTGTTCAAGCCATTAAAGAGAATAAGAAAATAATTATTAGGTAAAACACTAGAGATAATACAAAGTTTCACTACACAAGATGGTAAGAATTCATCATGGTAATTCCACTGCATATCATTACCTTCAAATCAGTTGCTCAGATTACCAGATATAAGCAAGCAAAACTGATCAGAACATTAAAAAATAGAATTATATTTTTAACAAAGTTAAGAGGTACACGTTTTAAATTTGATGTGTACCATATATCACACTATATTTGATACTAGTAATGTATTATGAAGATCTTACCAGATACAGAAGAAAGATAGCATGCACTCCTAGACGGAGAAAAATGGAATAATAAAACATGTTATTGTAAAGTTTTTAAATATACATAGTGTGCGTAAATTGGTGGCTTACATGAAGATATAATGTGACGAGCTAAAGAATTTTATTATAACTGTAAAAACTACTGAAATAAACTAGTCTAATTTAATAAACCAACAATGAAAATACACATAATAGTAAGAGAGTGTAATGCCCAAATGAAAGGACAGGAACAAAAAAAATGGGAAAAATAGAAAAAGTACAAGACTGTTTATTCAAATTTATAATGAAGTATATTAACTGTAATTGCTTTTAGAAAAACAAGTGAATGAAAAGATCACAACGACCAGTCTGGATCAAAATTCAGTATCAAATCTGTGTTGAATGTGAAAGCAAGCTGTAGTTTTGCTGACCTTGTGGAATATCACTATACCACAAAGCTTTGATTTTTCATTTACCTGGCTTACTTGTGAGGATTACTTAAGTACCAGGCAATTCTTAAAAGTGAGGGCGTTCATGGTAAGTCTTGGTATGCACCTAATTTTCCTCTAGGTAAAGAGCATTCTTGCTTACTGCTCGCTACATGACTGACAGATTCACTGGGCCACATTCCCTCCTCTTAGAGCACTGGGGTATGTAAGCTCTACACCCCTGATGTCAGTCTAGGAGTACTGATGTTCAGAGAATCAGTACAACTGCGGCATTGTGTCTAGTATTGCATATTTTTTCTTTAAGTTTTAAAAACCAGAGTCCCTGTTTTCTGGAAACTAGTTATCCATGGAAATTGATAGAATGTATAGTTATTTCAGAGCAATTCCACTTCTTCCCATTTTTGTCTTGCACAAGTGAAACTTATTTACACACTGAAAAGTCTTAATACTTCTTAGAAGAAAATTACACAATTCTGTAAATATAAAAATATTTTAAATGTACCCTGCTAATCTTGAAGAAAAAATTGCGGTGACTGTAATGTTAGTAATGTAGTGTTGAAATCAGAGCCAAGAGTACTAACGAGGACAAAAAGGGTCATTGTATAATGCTAAGTGGCCCATTTATTACAAAGACATCAAGATGCTAAATATCCATGTACTCAAGAGCTATCAAGTAGGGGGAGTAAATCCTAACGAAGCTATAAAAAGAAATGAACACATCCACAAATACGGTCAGAGATTCACTAGCACTTTCCTAATACTGAAAAGAACAATTAAACATAAAGTTAGTAAAAATATAAGAAGCTTGAACAACATTACCCAACTAATTAATCTAATTACTGCTTACAAAATACTCCATCTAAAAATTGCAATGTATATTGGCACAAATTTCCAAAGGGGAATAAAAAGTTATCATTACTACTGATTGCTCAGACATTAGAAGTATAGTTCAGAGAATACTATAACAATTTTTTCCTATAAATTATGTTTAGATGATTCAGAGAAAACTATTTAGGAGATTTAAATTATTACAACTAATTTAGGAAACAATAGATCACCTGAATCAGCTCTATCTGTTAAGGAAATTGGAAGGTTAAAATAATCCACAACCAAAACAAAGCATTAATTCCAGATGATTTTACTTGAAAATTCTTTCAAGCATTTAAAAAATTAGTTATGCAATCCTATAATTTCCTTACATAAAATAAAATGTAAGGACATACTTTCCTATCCACTATAGAATGGCATAGAGCATCATTGCAATATTATGTTATCTGAGCACATAGGTTGAATATTACATTAACGTTTCATTCCAGAAACACTTCTCAGTAATCCTTGACACAGAACAAAATGGCTCGAGCGACCAGAAATAAAGCTTTCAGGTATTTTCCAAACCTAGTTGCTTGGGCTTCCCAGTTTCCTACTGTCACCTTTCAGTGGACAATTGAGGTGTTTGCTACAAACTTGCAGTGACCTTCGTTATGTGCCAGTGTGTATACTGATAGTTGGTCGTGTCTGTTTCTAAACGTTTCTGTCTCTATCTCTACCTCTCTACCTTTGTATCTCTATCTCATTCTCCCTTTTTTTGTATCATCAATATCTCTATGTTCTTTCTCTCTATCAATTCTTCATTCCCACGCTCACATGATTGAGTTAGGGCGGTACAGGTCTGCTTAGCTGGCTCATCTCCATCTTGCCCAAGATCTGTAGGTGAATTTTTTTAAAACTTGTTTCATATTATAGTGGTTATAGAATGCATGTTTTGATGTGAAGAGGGAGGGGTTACCCTTGCAACATTTCTGAACACCCTGGAGAAAACAAAAAGGTGATCATGCAGAAAGAGTAACTCCAGTGCCAGAGAGATGGTCAGGAAACCATAAAATAGACATCCCATGCCAGAGTGATGGTCAGACTTGTAGTACAAGGTGAACATCTCTAATCTGAGTACCTGTTTGAGTGTCAGTAGGATGTCACAGGTGGAAAGCACCGCTCCATGTGAGGAGTGGCAGTCACAATGCAGGAGTCCACCGCATAGTTCTGTGACCTCCTGGCTATGGTTTGTGTTTATTGTACACTTTCAGGTTTATCCACAGAGGATCAATTCATGTGGTGGTAAAATGGCACAGGCGCAGGCCAGAGGCATAGGCAACAAGTTCCTCATGATGGCACACATGGCGCCAATATACACAAACATTACTAAACTGGGGTTTGTTTACTTATGTGTTTTTCTGTTATATAGATACTATTGATAATCCCCTAAAGAGCCTGTAGATGTTTTATGGCTAACAGATTTTTTAAAATTATAGCGATAAAAAATTATGCACATGAACTCAAGCTGTTGTGCAAATTGGACAGTTGGATGAGAGAGAATCATCTTGGAGAAGAGGAAGGGGTTGAAATGACAGCCACACATGATCTAGAGAAACAGAAGTTAAATTGTTGCAGTTCTGTGCTGAAAGTGATGAACACAAGTTAATGCAAAAGGGAATAAAACTGTTTCACACTCTCAGAGAATCAAAACTGTGGATTATCAATGTTGCAGTAATATACTGCAATGGCAAGCAGAAAGACTGAAGTGACACCCAGCATTTGGAAGCAGATTTGTTTCACATTGACAGGCACTGATTGGGATCATTCCCTAAATACCAGGCCCTGATCTCTGGTGATCTAGGGCTTATACTGAACAAGCAAGCAGAAAGTACAGAGGCAGAATGATTTGTCAGTGGGGATTGGTTTATCCAATGTGCATCATAGTGACCAGCGATTTCTAAGAGATAGAAGCAAATGGAACTGGAACAGGAACTATTATCTAGGCAAATAAACTGAGGTATACTGGCTGGGGGGGGCATTTTCTGTTACAATGTGACACTTAATTCTATGGTGATCATGATACAAGTAAGACTGTCATAAACTGGAAATTAAAAAATGAAATTTGGAAGCATTGCAATGGATTGTGTCAGTCCTAACTAGAAAGAAAACAATATATAGTGACATATATTTTCTGCAAAAAGGAAGGGGACCCAAGAAGGGAGGGGTGAAGGAGTGGAGGGGATGAGGATGAACAAGGAATTTTCTCAAGTACATGTACAAACACATCTCCATGATGTATGTGACCATTTTATACTGCAGACATGAACTAATAGAGAAAAACTCTAGAGATTATGAACGAGATGTTTTGTGCATGATAGTCTGAAAGTAACTAGCAGGAAAAACTCCACCAGAATCAATGGTATGCACAAAACTCTCACACTCTTGTATAGAAAGTACTTCTATAAGGACACATGCTTAGTAATTAAATACTCAGTTACAGAGTATCATAACTATTGTTATTAATCATTGTGGAAAATTCTCATTTTCACATATCTGATATAAAATCCCTCAAACTTCCCCTTTATTCAATTTTGTTAAATATTTTCATAGTTTAAAATGACATTCATATTCCCACTGGAATGGGGCATAGTTTGCAATAAATATCATTATTCTTTGAAGAGTCTCTCTCTGGTTGTCTCCTTATTGGAGCTGACAGAGGAAACTTTAAATATTCAACTGCTTGGTCTCATAAATTTTAAAAAGACACAGCATTAATTTTTTAAGCATTTGTGGTGATAATGCATCTGCTAATCAAGAGCAGTGGATAAATTGATTGAAAAGTTTGCAAAGGTTATTAGGGATGAAAATTTGATGCCATAATAAATCTGTAACACTGGTGAAGTGTCATTACTTTGGCATTGTTGCCCCAGAAAGTTACTGATTATAGCTGAATGACACAAGCCGTATTGGAAATAAGGTTACCAAAGACAGGGCACTCTCACAGCACTGAGCTGCGCTATCACATCAGGCCTGCATTAGAGTAAACTTGCTGATATAGGCAGAAGCTGTGTCTCTGCTGTTTTAAAGGAATGAGTTTCTTAGCAGTCCATTATTATGCTGAAAAGAAGGCGTAGATCATCAGGAACATCTCTTCCAATTGGTTTCATAAACATTTTGTGTCAGAGTCTCAGACTGAGCTAGTTCACTACTGCAATATTTTGTTGTTTCTTGGCAATTGTTTTATTTATCCTCTAGCTTAAGTTATTATTGAAACTAATGTTCATGTCATGCGTTTTTCCTTAAAAGGGACTTAATTAATTCAATCGTGAGAGGAGAGTATCCTTAGTTCAGTGAAGTACACATAGAAAAACACTTTCTTGATCTTGCTAATGATAGTGAACAGATATGGGTGCAGAAATTTTACGAATGAAGTTATCATGAAGGACATCAGCTATTTGGGGATGTTGTTGCCAATATTTCGAATACAATGGTGCATGCCTACTACAAGCTCGGACTTACAAGTATGTTCCGTGATGATGAGGAACATCTGGTAAAGGTGAAGGATTCCGTGAGTGCATAGAAGGATGTAATGGTATGTGACCTCCTTGTGTAACATAATATGGACCTTCAGATGTTGTCAGTGAGCCGGAAGTGAGCTACAAGGAGCTTCAAACACTGATACTCTGACTCCAGGTTTCATTTACTGAGTAATGGTGAGATAAACAGAAGACTGAATTAAGATGATGATGAAAACAGGGACAAGCAAGATGAAGCTAATGTTACAGAAACAGTATCTGCAAACGGCATAGAAAAACCTGTGAAGGGCTTGTGGGAATAGAGCAGTATGTGTTTACAATGGAACCAAAAATTACATCTGTTTGTAAAATAAAACAGAGACTTCTAAGAAAAAAGAAAAACCATTGGTAATGTGACAAAGGTTTGTAGAGGAAATTTTTTAGAGCCATCAGGCAGAATTGTTCCTTGTCCTGTGAAGGACCCTATTTCTGTTCCCTCAGATGCTTCTGATTTTCCTCTCACCAACAAGTAAACTCGGGTTATTTGTCGGAAAGTGGATGCATCTTGATATCATAAAGTTAAGTGAAGTAAATCAGACACAAGCTCAAGTGTCACAGTTTCTCTTCCATGAGAAACCCAGAGTAAAAGTAAAGAGCAAAATAAAAGAAGATGGTCTAAGTAAGTGAGAGAGACCCTTCCCAAAGGGGTGGAGCAGACGGAGGGAGTGGGGGGGAGACAAGGGCTAAGGGACAGTAAGAAGCACCAGGAGTGTGACGCACACGCACCAGCTCCGCAGAAGGAATGTAAACACTGCGCTGTGCAAACACGTACCAAAAAATAAAAGGGAAGAAAAAGGATCGGGGAAGGGGGGGGAAGAAAGGAA
Organism: Dinomys branickii; assembly: GCA_004027595.1. NCBI lineage: Eukaryota > Metazoa > Chordata > Mammalia > Rodentia > Dinomyidae > Dinomys > Dinomys branickii. The sequence goes on along the minus strand of PVLD010002399.1, from coordinate 147,215 downwards.
AGAGGCTGGGAAGGAATTAAGACGTGTTATCTGCCTGTGCCAACTTCACACAAGGAATGGAAGCATTATGTGCCATACTCATATATTTATAAACGGAAATAAAAATTTAAAGAAAAATGTGGTGTTTTTATACAATGGAATATTACTCAGCTACAAAGAAGGATAAATTCGAGGTTTCATAGGTAAATGGATGCTGCTAGAGACCATACTCACAAGTGAAAGAAGTCAGAACCATATGTGAAAACACGATATTTTCTACCTAGTGTAAGAACCTGAAAGAGTAAATAAGATCTGAAAGGTACAATATTGTGAAAGGGAAAGAAAGTGCTCAAAAGGAAAGAATGACTGAGACGGGGAAAAAGAGAAAAGAAAAAAGGAAGGGAAAATAATATATATAAAAACATACAAGATAGCTAATTGTACTACTAATTTCTATTGGTTTATCAAAAGGAACAGTTAATGCTTAATTGTCTGACTAATCTTGCATGCCTATATCTGGTAACCTGAGCGACTACTTTGAAGACAACAATATGCAATGCAACAGCAACTGTTGGTTTCCAGTCATCTTGTTTTGAAATTCTGTATCACCTTTGTAGTTTATATACTGTTTATACACTGTTTTGTTTTTGACTTTGTTTTCATTATTTTGTTTTTGTTGTTTTCTCTTTAAAATAGAAAACACCAAAACAAAAAACAGAAAGAAAAAGAAAGTTCCCAGAAAAAATGTATTTCTCTAATGGCTGAAGAAGTTAAATAATTTCAGTGTACTTAATGATCATTTGTATCTCTTCTCCTGAGAAGTGTCTGTTCAGTTTATTGGTTCGCTTGTTACATTAATTGGGGTATTTGCTTTTTTAATGTTTCTTTTTTTGCTGTTCCGTGTATATTTTAAATATTAGTCTTTTGTCAGAAGCATACCTGGCAATATTTTCTCCCATCCTGTTTGTCTCCTTACCGCATAGACTGTTTAATTTGCTGTGCAGAAGCTTTTTAATTTGATGCATTTCCATTTGTTTATCATTGTTATTATTTCCTGCTGGAGTCCTAATCAGGAAGTCTTTGGCTATATATAAAAAGACTTGTGTTTCTCCTGTATTTTTTTCTGCAAGTTTCAAAGTCTTAGGTCTTATACATAGATCGGTGATCCAATCTGAAGTGATGTCTGTACAAGCTGAGGTCCAGATCTGATCTTTTTTATGTGGACATGGAGTTTTCCAGCATTAGTGTCTAAAAAGGGATCCTTTTCCAATGTATGTTTCTAGCCACTTTGTCCGGCATCAGATGGCTGTATTTCTGCTCCTCTCGTCTGTAACATTGGTCTGCTTGTGTTTTTAGGCCAGTGCCATTCTGTTTCTGTTACTGCTGCTGCACGGTGCATTTTGAAGTAAGGACTGCAATGCCACCAGCATCGCTCCTTTGACTCAGATTGCTTTCACTACTCTGGGTCATTCGTGTTGTCATACGATCCGGGAGCTTTTGGTCTAATCATTAGCGTTTTGATTGCGATTACTTGACATCTGTAGATCACTTTTGGTAACACAGCCATTGTAATAGTATCAACTCTGCTGTTCCATAAACATGGGAGGTCTGTCCATTTTCTAGTATCTTCTTCAGTTTCTTCTTTCAGATTTCTGTAATGATGATTGATATCTTTCATTCTTTCATTAAATTGATTCCTAGGTTTCCCTTTATGAAACCATTGTAAAGGAACTGATTTTCTGACTTCTGTCTCAGTAAGTTCTTTACTGGTTTGTAGAAAAGTTACTATGGAAATAGAAGTCAAAATTCCACTGAGATTTTGTCTCAGTTCAGTTCAAATTCTATCATTAATAATAAAAATAAAATAACTGTTGGAGAAGATGAGAGGTTAAAGGAACTGTTGTACATTGTTGATGGGAATGTACTTAGTATAGCTACTCTGGAAATCAACATGGAGGAAACTCAAAAATACCAAAAATATACCCACCATGCCATGCAACTTTGACACTCACTCCTTGGTGTAATCCTGAAAGAATTAAAGTTGAGAAGCTGAAGTGATAAACACGTGCACATGCTTATAGTACACTAACTCACCATAGTCAAGGAATGAACACAGATGCTTGTCAATGGAAAAACAGATTAAAAAGTTGCACAATGGGGTATTATTCAGTCATTCAGAAGAACAAGATCACGTCATTTGCAGACAAATGGAAGGATTGCAGATCAGCATGTTAAACGAAATAAGCCAGACTCCGAAAGATGAATAAGACGTTTTTCTCCCATAGTTGGAATCTGAAAATAAGAGAAGAGAAGGTAAAAGACAGAAATAAGAGAAGTAGGGGACGGACTAGCCAGGTAGAGGAAGGTAGCAGGGAGTAAGCGAGAGAAAAGGGCACGGGAGCAATGGCATAACAGGGACTGGATATGTCATATGCCTGTGTAATGCTGCTAAAATGGAAATCATTCATCTTTACCACTAAGATTCCCTAATAAAATACAGGATATAGTGCACACTAACTTTTAGTCACAGCCTGACATAGTAGGTACAGCCTGAAAGCTTGTCGTTGCTGTTTTCATTGCCGGACCTCTAGCACAGACCCTGGTGATACTGTTTTGCTGCTTAGTTATACTAAAAGCACTTTATTTTTCATGTAAGTGAGGAGATATCATTCTTTTGCTTCTAAGTAATTATACACAACAATAAGAAAATAGTTGCATGGCAGCAGTACATAAATTCAGGGTGAGGAATCATGGTGATGTCAAACCTCCACAGATTGTCCACACTGGTGACTGAGATGGTCACAACTGTGGTTTCCAGTGGTTCAGTTTAGGTAAAAATTTTTTCATGCAAAAAATTATGTGTTTAAGGTCATGCTGAAAACAAAAACAAAAGCTAGTGTGATGTTTAAATGTTGGTCCCATCTCAAACTACTTCAGTATATATTGGAGAATATTTCAAAATTAAAAATTAAAAATAATAAATGTGAAACATTTTTGATCATAAGTATTTTGGATAAAGGATTTTCAAGTTTGTCTTATGACTGATTCTTTGTCTTGGGATCAAATAGCAAGAGGTTAATCATTATGTCAGACATCAGAAGTATTCCATGTAAGTCAGCCTGAAAAATCCCACTTCTTCATTTCCTGCTAAAGCAGTGTTGCTGGCATGTCTAGGGCTTTATCTTCAATGTAGCTGAAGCTTCCAAAACAGAATGCTGTGTTATCCTAATACTAACCCTGACACTGATACTGCAGGAATAAAGAATTGCACATATTCGTGTCCCTCATGATTGCAGACAAACAAATTACCGAGAAAATATTTTCAGATTTAATTCAGCAAAATATGTAAGAGACAATGCTTCACACCGAGTGAGCTTTATCTCAGGAATGTAAGAATGTTTCAGTGCTTGAAAATCAACACATTCTTACTATAACAGGAGAGTAAAATAGAAACAAAATTTTATGGAAAATATTGACAACTACTCATGTTACATACTCTAAAGTTTCTAATAGTAGTAAAGGTCACATTTAAGAGTTAGAGTAACATTGTATACCACACTGTGCATGCTCCTTTTCTTCTACTTTGTGCTCATTGCTCAGTGTGCAAAACCTTGATGCAAAACCTTGGCAAGGTCAGCAGCTTGACTTGATAATTGAGTTATATTTGTTATATTTGTGCCCTACTCAAGTTCTGAAATGTTGCTGGAAATGCAATGCACTCAGTCTACTGGAAATTATAATACTGAATGAAAGCCAATTTCCACTGAAATTTGTATTCTTCTGACCAATAAAACTGACCTCTCAAAGCACTAAAGGAAATAGGAATGTCCCAGAGTTTATCCTATTGAAGAGATTTCTGAACATTGTTTTGAAAAACATTTTAGTGCAGTGCTAAACAACTAGTTTTAGGAATATTGTTGGCTACTGTTGAAGACTCAATAATGATCTTCCCCATAAGGATATAAATATCTTTACTCTTACAAGTTAAGAATGTTTGATTACATGATAAATGGAAATTAAGTTTATATAATAAATTGAAGTTACAAAGTATGTGACATTGAGATAGAGAAATCACTATAGACTACTTGGGTGGTTTAATGTTATCACATGAGCTTTTCTATTGGAAAAAAGAAGCCAAAGAGAGAGATCCAGAGAGGTAGCGATGCCAGAAAGACTAGACCAAGTTATGCAGACTTTGAAGATTCCAGAATGGAACTGAAAGCCAATTAATATGGGCAGGATCTTAAACCTAGAAAATGGTGGAGAGCGGATTCTCTGTAAGGTGTTTCTATGAATCACAATTCTGAAGACACCTTGGTTTTAGACAAATACATTTCAGAATCTGATTTCCACAGTTGTAAGAGAATACCTTTTTATTATTTTAAACCACTATATTTGGTGTAATTTCTCTATCAGCAGTGAGGACTAACACGGTTGTCATTTTAGTATTCCATGCAGACCCTCTTGCACTCATCTACTAAAATTCTTGCAGAGAAATGGGATCGTGGATCAACAATTTTTGGAATGTATCAATATTTATTCAAGTACATGAAAAAGATTACTAATGATCTCTTAATGAGAATGCCAGTATGCCTTAATAGCATATTAAAAAGAACTCAACAGCCAGCAAAATATTTTCTTATTTTTATAATTTATTGCATGATATGTACAATTGTCCTAAACATCATATAATAGAACTACGTGAATGACATCTATGGCTTTTCTAATTTCTAAGATTCTTCTTTATTAGTAAAAATTTGTGATACGTAATGATTACATTCCTCATTGTGAGTTGATACAGGGACATGATGCATCTTAATTCTCTTTCCAGTCCCTCCTCCCTTCCCTCTGCCTTCATTTCTTGATCTCTTTTCCATTTGAAACATCTTAGTGACAGCTATGAAAACAGCTTTGAGCCCCACACTTATTTTATTATATATTTTAACTGTCTGAAAATCTCAAATAGAAAATTTTTGCTATAATAAAATGTGTAAAAAATAACTTTAAAAAAATTGTTGGTAAGTTTTTTTTTATCTAACTGATAAGATTAATGTTAGGCATAGATTACTGATGAAATATAGAAAGATCAATGTCTTCTTCAGGAAAGGGTTGGTTAAATAATTCATGACCATAACAACAAATTTCCTTTCAAAGAACAGATTGTCTCCAGATTCAAGAAGTCAGAAATGAGTCTAAACAGTCAACTTCAGAAATTCAGAAGACAAAACAGTAAAAATAATTTTATCTTGATCAGAATGAGAAGTTTTATGTCTACAGACAGAACGGCTGAAAAGCTGACTATAAAAAATTGTAAATACAAAGCAGAACACCTGGTTGTAGGTAGGTCTCATAATTACAGTGCCACAACTGCATCTTAACATAAGCATAAGGCAAAGGTTGGTTCTGCTTCAGGATTCCCCATGAGAGGTACTCTGAGGGCCTGTTTGTCACAGCAAAATAAATAAATAAATAAATAAAAATGTTCATGCTAGAGTCTAAAGTCAACAACATACAGTAGAGCCCTGCAAGATGGACAGTTAATAAGTTCTACACTCGTTTCAAAACTGTTAACCTACAATTACATCGAAAACGGAAACTTAAGTCAAACACTTCCTTATAGTCTATGTATCCATTTCTGTTTCTACATCCATTTCTGTACCCATGCATTTAATTTATGGAGTCTGTCATAAAGTTGTTACTACTATTTGTCAACATTAATTGCGTACGTGTACAGATAATTATTAAAATGTGAGATTATGGTCACTGACTCTGAACAATAGCACAAACCGGCAATGCTGGAGGAGATAATGCAGAAGAAGGCACCCTTTCAGCCAAGTACACAGAGAGGTGGGAGCCTCTTTCTATATTCATTTGGGATTGTCTGTTATCATGAACTAGGTATTATTTAGGGATCCAGTTTCTGTTTTCATTTATCATAATCATCCAAAGTAGATTATGGCTAATGATGGGTAAATACACAGCAGTGATGTGAATTTGTGAGGATGTTTATTTGTCTGTTGAACATAAATTTTTGTTAATACAGTCATTTTTCAGTCTCTCTTAAGTTGCAGTGATTTATATCCATGTGGATTTTAAAAAGTGGAAATTAATTTCATGCCATCAATTTACTTTTTTCCACTGAGTAATTTAGGATACAAGAACATCAGTTTAAAAAGTAAGAATAAAATTACCTCACAGAAAAATACTTTAGCTTCTCACATGGAGTCTTTCTATAAACAAAGAACTTTGAATGTGCATAAGTAGTTAATTTCACATTACAGACAATGTAAACTTTCCTATTACATTTTCCTGCAACATGTACACCTATATTTTAAATATATGTGATTTTTGTTTATTTTGTTAGTCACACCAGCTGACATTGTTTGAGATATTACTTTATCCTGAGTCTCTCTGTTCCACCCCCACATTATTTAGCAAAGTGGATATTTTTAAATTTTTAAATATTATTGTTCTGAAGACAACAGAATTCAGCTTTTGCCTTGGTACTAGATTGTCTGTATAAAAAGACATACAAATAAATATTAAAATCCATTCTAAGCCTCATGTTACCAATAGAGGCTCATTAGAAAACAGAAACATGATTTCATGTTTAATCTTGCTGTGCACACCATTAAATTCATGCCCTTTAAGAAAGATTTTAATGTCAGTGTTCTGACTGGTTTATGTACTATTTTTATCTGACTTAACCATTGGTTGATGAAACTTAATAACATATAGCTGTCAAAATAAAACAATTCTGTTATGTCCACACAAAGGTGCAGAAACATAGTTACATAATCCCTTTTTATGGTGTAGACTATAAATGTACCCAAAGCCCTCATGCGTTCATAAGTGGAGCTGTTGAGGGCTGATTGGGTCATACTGAAGCTACACCAACGAGTAGATTATTCCTCTGGTGTCCATAGGAGTAGTAACCAGGAAACAGGGCCATGTCAGAAGTGGTGTGTCACCCGGGCATGACTGGAGAAGGGACTGCCCCCGCCCTGGCCCCTCCCCTTTCTCTTTGCTTAATTACTGGTGCTGTGTGGGCAGGCTGACCATGCAAGAATTGACACCTGTGCAACTGTGATCCAAAATTTAATACCAAGCAACACTTCAGTAGCAGTTAGAACTGAGTCTGAGAAAGTTATCATGATGGTAATGGACTTGAAGTTAAAGGAAATGGGATATGACGGAAAACCTAATGCTTCTGCGAGTATTCAGATGAAAGCAGGTTTCCCCACCAGCGAAAATCCTCATGCAGACATTTGTGGGGCTCAGGTATTGTGTCTCAGTGATAAGACAGCTTTTCTATAAGAACGTTCTATGCTATTATTTTTTGTTTTATCAGTGAAGAGTGTGAGTTTGACAGAAAGTGAGAAAAAAATCAGGTATTAATTAACCACATCGAAACAATAATGGTACACTTCTCATCACGAGTAGGGTTACACTTCTCGTCATGATTAGGGTCTCTACTGGATTGCATTTCTCTACCTGTGTAAAACAAACACACATTGAAAATATTACTCTATGTTATTTTACATGATATATTAATGAAAAACTGTGTGTCTTAGGTTATACATTTCCCAGATAAATGGAGGTTTTACATGAAGAAGGTACTCGATTTATGAACTGCATTTGGCTTTAAATCACAAAACATCACTGAAGTAGGGGTTAATGTGATATGTCATAACCTAACTTTCAGTTTACAATTTCTGTCAACTAGTGAGTGAGGACTTTCTGTGATGGGAAACCCCACATCCATCTGAAATATTCTTAGCACATTATTACAATGCACATTATATCCTGTTTGCAGTAAACTCCTGTCCACTAGCATTATAGTTCGCTCCTTCATGTTGAATTCTGTCCACGAGCATTATGGTTACCTTCTTCAGGTTGAATTCAAAGTATAGCTTCGTGCTAGAATACATATGCTCCTTAGCATTTTAGAGTAGGCCCTTATCAATATAAGCACAAATCTCCTTAACATTTTCTGAAATAAACTTATAATGCCACTACTAATACTATATTCTAGAATTACATTCAGTATTCTTACAACCCCATCTCTGTAAGTACTGCATGTGTAGAACACTTTTTCCTGTGAAGTCTATAGAAATGAACAGTGCTTTGTGCTCTTATTGGCTCCAGAATAACCCCAAGCCCTGCAGGCTGAGACTCCGAAAGGGATTTTCATATTCACTAAGCAAAAGAACCAGCTATTCAATAGCCTCTTGAAAGAATGGTGCTTGGGAAACCAGAGGATAGGAATGAGTCCATTTCTGTAGTTGAACAAGGTAATTTTTCAGAAAGAAATATCCTTTGAAAACTTAGTGAAGCTGGGAAAAGAGTGTTTCAATATAAAAATGAGTTAGTGTCAATGTAATATGAAAAATACAGACATTCAAACTCTATGTGTGTGGGGGGGAATCGGTGGCACTGAGGAGAAAACTCAAGGCCTCTGTGGTCTTCACACTGAGATACCTCTTGAGCCTTTCTTTGTTTATCTTAATCTCAAATTTGCAATTTTCCTGACTCTTTTCTCTTCACTGCTGGGATTATAAATCTCTGCCACAAAGCCTGGCTAAAAACCTGCAGCAATTTATAAAACAGTCTTGAGATAATTAACTGAATAAACCACTTTTCCACTTTCTGTCAAATGATTACCTTATTTTTCATATCTGCAAAGCTCAAATAGTCATGGATAATATAACAAAACAGATGAAAACCATGAGAACAAAACCTTATGTTTATTTAGATTTGCTAAAAGCACATAGAATACAAGAATCAAAATCTTTAAGGAGGGAAGATTACTTCACACTCTCTTCTCATGTGAATAGTTTAAATATGCTCCCACAAAGGTGACGGTAATAAAACACTAGAAATTTTCAAAGTAAGAATAAAAAGGAGAGACTATCAGAGAGATTTAATGGAACTTTGGACAAATATCCTTGTATTGCAGACTGTGCTGAGCCTTGGCAGACAAGAGGGCAGGAACCCTACTTCCCTATGTCATAGATTCCAAGTTTTCATGTTTACCTGGCTTGGTCAATATGCTATGAACACAACTAATGCTGCCATCTAATGGAAGAGAATTGAAGGGGGCAAACTATCATGTTATATTTTGCTATATACCACAGTCAGGGTCATGAGCCCCACAGAAGTTGTCTGGATACTCTGTTGTCTCTAATTTTTTTTTTTTTTTTTTTTTTTTTTGCGGTACTGGGGATTGAACTCAGGACCTTGTGCTTGCCAGGCAAGCACTTATCCCAGCCCTCTGTTGTCTCAAAAGGAAGACAAAACAGCAAGACTGCAGTACAGTATTCATATGAAAAGGAAATAACAAGTCTTTGCAACCATAGACCACTAAGGTTTGTATTCGTCTTATTTGTTCATTTTTTAAACTTTTATTAGTACATGTTTGCAGTACGTGATATTTATGTTCATTGTAGGGAAATGGTGCATATGAATAGTCATAACACATCTCGTCTTTTTTTCTGCTCCCCTCTCTGCCTTCCTTTTATTTAGCCAGCGTGACACTCCTTTATTTATAACACCTTATACAGTTAATTTGCATAAGGATTGAATCAAGGCCCTGTGCGCTGAACTACATCCCCAGCTCATTCTTCTAAAAATCTTTCTGTTTAATGTTGAGACAGGTATTCACTAAGTCGCTGACTAAGCGAGATTCAAAATTCCAGTCCTCCAGCGTCAGCCTCACAGAGTGCTGAAACTGCAGGCCTGTACCACCAGGCTCGGATGGTTACTAAGAATGTTAAATTTGCATGCTACTGAGAGGATATCTTACTCTTCTTAACTACTAGAGGAACTAGCTGAAGTCAGGAATTGAGACAAAAACAAAAGAAGTACTGTCAATAAAGTTTTAATCACCAGTGGGCCATATGCAAGATCAAAGCTTATAAAATACATGAACTACAGAAAGAAATTCAAGAAAATATAAAAGAATAAAAAAGTCAAAGAAAATCTGTGAGAAAAATTAGAAAGCAAATATAGGTATATTATATTTACAGTTGTTTACTGATCAATTATAACACCAAATATTTACTTTTAATTGATAATTATTTAGACAAAGTATTCTAAAAGTAAACGTATGAATCTACTGCAAGAGTCCATGTAAGAATAGAAAAATTGACTCAAAATAGTGAATTTGAAGCTAAATGCTACTAAAATCAATATACTTTGCATAAGAGAAAAACACCATCTGAAATCTAAAAGGGAAAACGGCAAAACACTTCAACAAAATGTTAAATTATCATTTCCCCAGCAATAGCATGTAAAGCAGCAGAACAAGACATATAGGAAACACAAGGCTAATATAACTCTGAAAGTTTTTAAACTAACCAAACTCATCCCCAAAAAGCTGATATCTCTCCTATTATCAGGTCTCACTACCACTGCTAATAGACATAATGAAGGTTGTTTCAATGAAAAGAGACTTAGATTGTCTGTCATATATATAATTTTTCATGTTTATATATCTAAAAGCATTCACTTAAAGTATATTTTGTGTTTGACAGAGTAATAATAAAAAATGACATTTATACTAAAAGTGAGATGTCTTAAAAGAATATGCAGTAAAATATGCAAACACCTATCAGTATATGTTATTGTAACCTATTCACCTACTAACACCTTGAAAAAGAAATAACCCTTTGTTACTCTAGGTTTTAAGATTGTAAGGTTTTTCTTTTTAACTCTACCTTTACAATCCTTACGGTTAATAAATGAATTAGTTGAACTTAGTAACTAAAAAGGAAAAAAAAAAAACCTTGGCAACTTGTCAACAAAGAAGTCATTGCTGAGTATCTTTAAACAAGATTAAATTTTGAAATGTGGGAGAAATAGACAGTGAGCCAATAATATAAAACATGTACATGAGTGCTTTTCATAAAGAATGGCAGTGTGGTAGAGGAAATAATGGTCACACCAAATGACCACGTGCTAAACCCTAGGACCCATGATCATATTATTCTGTAGGGGAAAATGAAGTGACTTTGCAGAGATAACTAAGTATCTTAGAATGCGAAAATTATCCAGCATTATCTGGCAGGGCCCATACGTGAAAGACAAAAGGAGCAACATCAGAGAGAAACTTAAAGATGGTTTAAAGATAGAGGAAGAAGACCATGAGCGAAGAAACTGGGGTTGCGTATAGCAAATGGAAAAGTCAAGAACATAGCTGGTGCCCTAGAGCATCCACAAATGACTTCTTTTTGTCCAGGGAATTGAACCCTGGAGCTTGTGCCTTCCAGGCAGGAGCTTATGCCACTGAGCTATTTCCCGGCTACAAATTATTATTATTATGATGGTTTCTTTGGTGGTACAGCGGGGATCACCCCATTAGAACAATGAGGAACAAAAGGCCATGAAGAAACCAGAACTTCTGCATTTATTGATTAAGGATAATTGGATGACTCACAGGGCAATGATAAACTAAGGAAGATCTTGCTCTGGAAATCTTAACTTGGTCTCAGTCCTAGTTAGGTAGGAGAGGATGGTCCAACCCTAATGGGATAATGGAAAATCTGAAAAGGATGGTACCAAAATTCCCAAGCCTCCATTCTTCCCTTAGGGAAGTATGCAAATCTAGCTACTTTGAATTTGTGGTGTCCAACATGTCCCCCGATTTGTTTTTATAACTGCAGCAGTTGAAATAGCACACAGGATTTGAGGGTCATCACCACAAGACATGTTCTCAGGAGTTTGTGGGCAGCCCTGCCACACCAGCATGCAAGCAGGCTGCGTTGTCTTCTTTAATTGTTCCCAGGTCAAGGTTTTTGTTGCCTACATGGATCTCAGTATTTGCATTGGCAGGCTTTTCTCCAGGGTCAGCCTTGAGGATGCTCTCATAGGGCTGGGCTGGACCAGGCTCCACCACAGGGCTGGGGGATAATCCACAAATTGGCACAAGCTTTTTGATGTTTGAATTTAGCCGGGCGAGAGCAAATTTACACATCTGACTTTCTAAACTTTAAGATAAATTTCTATAAAACACCTAATTTGTGATAATTCAGGATAACAATGATGAAGACCTAATATAAATATTTAAAGTGATATAAATGTGAAAATATCACAACTACTCATATTTTGATATCTCTAAAAAAACTGTAACTAAAATAAAGCACGGATAACAGGCAAAAATGGTTATAGAAAGTTGAAAACATGTTATAAATGCTATTTGGAATAAAAAAGCTTTTGATTATATTTAAAGTTATAAAAATTTATAAACTCAAAAACTAAATCACAGAGATTTCGATTCTAGTGATTTTTCTAATAGAATAAAGATGTAAATTATCAAGTGTTTTATTCATCATCTAGTATTTTCAACATTTCATTAAGAGATTGAGTTTACTTCATTCTACATAAAATGAGATAACTGATATTTGATCAATATATATATTCAAATTTTTAAAACTTCACTGTCTTTTTATCAGATTATATCTGTACTGTATTTACAGGTTTCTCTGCCACATTTCTAAAAATGTTATTCAGCAGCCACAATTTAATAAAGTTATTTAGTAACCATTTGTCTGGTCTTAGTTGTTTTTTTTTTCTTCTGCCTTTTGGTAATTCATCTCAGATTGATGGATTATGTCGCTCCCTTTTTTTTTTTTTTTTTCCCGGGACCGGGGATCGAACTCAGGGCCCTAGTGCTTAGCGGCAAGCACTTAGCCCACTGAGCTGTACCTCCAGCCCAATGTTGCTACCTGTGTCCACAGAAGAAAGTGCAGATATACCAATTCCATGAATTTAATTTTTCTCACTGAAGAGAACTTGACCAGTTACAATATTGTTAAGCCACAGTTTCTTCTCTTCAGAAATATTTTAGTATGTTTCCGTGGATTCCTGTACATGAGTATATTTAAGACTTTTTTGTCTTTCTCAGACAGGACCTTGCTATCTTGCTATGCAGTTCAGGCTAGCCTTTGAGCTCACTTTGTAGCTCAGGCTGCTCTCAAACTCACAAGGATCCTCCTGCCTCAGCCTCATGAGTGCTGAGATTACAGGTGTGCACCATCACACTCAGGTGACATTTTGATTATGTAGTTATTTTTACTTCAATTTTTGAAGAATTCTCCCCTTTAGAATCTTAAGTACTTTGTAAAGTCTTTAAAGTCATTTTTATCTTGACTTACTAGAAGATAGTACATGATTTTCACTTTTGGAAAAAGAATAATGTGACTTAATCTCAGGATTAGTTTTTCACAATCACAGTCGTTGTTCTGCATGTGTCCATGTACTTCATATCTGTCATCTCTCCTGTAGTTTTCTAATTACTCATTCACTATAAATTAAACCATTTTTTCAAGTCACTATCAGAGTTTTAAAATATATTGATTTATGAAGGATAAATAAATTTTTATAGCTAGGAGTCTATTAAATATTTGATATTTGGTTTCCTTCACCTATTTCCTCCATCACCCATTGTAAACAACACAATATTCTGATCTTTTGTGTTGCTCATAAATTTCTTGTTACTAATAATTAGTTCCATGGGCACCACAGTCCCACAAAGCCCATTAGCATCCATTAGCACCTTGACCATCCTTCCTCCTTCTGAATTCACCCGCATCTGTTCCCATGGCACTGACCTAAGTAGATTACATTATTAAGCTTCCTTCCTCTTTGCTTCCTGAGCATACTTAGAGCCTAGGATGATATTAGAACAAATAAGGTGGTTGAAGCTGAGACTTTTAATATGCTGCCCCTCAGCCCGTTCCACCCATGACTTCATTGTGTATTGAATCCGCCACAAATGATTGGTCCATTATTACATGGCTTAGTTTGTATCTAAACACTAAAACTGGATAAAGGAAACATTATTTCTTTATTCAATGGAAATGAAATGTGCAAGTTTAAATCCAAATCTGAGGAGAGGCCCAACTGCTCAGTACATGCTCTTTTTCACTGTTTTTCAATGTTCTTATATAACCTTTTGATCTATGTCATTTAGAAGTTGCTAAAGGATAAACATAGACCTCACTGCCCCCTGAATCTGCCTAGTCTGCCGTGAGCGGAAAGTTGTTTCAGTGCTGTCTACGAGAATGATGCACTAAAAGACTACCGATGAAAACTTCCCTCAGTTGGAAGGAATTCCGATGATAGAATCGCATACCCCCATGCATATACATACACACATTTGCAATATATCACATATAAGTGTTCACTGTGTGCTTCCAAGCGACTCACAGGCAATAGCAAAAATGATGACAAGCTGGTCAGAATCTTATACAGAAAGAGAACAATTGATAACAGGTCTGACAAGGAGGTATATGGCTAAGCCACTCCTACCAGGCACAGAACGTAATGATACGTTTCCCACAGACAAGGCATTCAATAGCCACACGGACAAAATGAACCACTCTGCAAGTTTGTATCCACTTTCACCTGCACAAATATCCTTGCTTGTTCAAGGAGCACATGAGAACTGTGTTAATAAGATTTGTGGCTCAATATTATAGGTTTTTCCATAGATATATTTTGATCTGATGTGGCTATCAGTACTGGTGAATGCCAAACCTGCCGAAGAAAGAGGCAACCAGATGGTGCCAACCACCAGCGTGTCATTATTCTCTAGAAGGATAAGGCTGGGGGAGTTGATTGCACTGGAACTGTCCAATAATAATAATTCCACTTCATACACAAGCTACAGACATCCAGACACCCATCACCACAGCATTCAAATCTGAAGTTTAGAGGATGAGTTATCTAGCACCCCTTGATACTAGAACTACAAGCAGAGAAGGACAGCAATACCTTTATAGCTATGGAATTCACTGTTCTTATCAGTCACCCAACACCCAGGAATTACTGTCATAATGGAATGCATAAGTGGCAGCTTAAACCTCATCAACTTTGTACTTGGAGATAAATTGAATATAAAAAGTAGAAAACTTATCTACAGTTTATAGCTATGTGCCCAGAAATTTGATTCTTTTATTAACAGGAAGTCAAACAGCTATCTGGAGGTACCTGCCCAAAAGGCAAACAATAGCCCCTGTGGGAATACACAAAAAATGATCAGGACTTGCTTGATAATTGAAAGATTCCCTAGTCTTTTTTCACTGCTTCCGGTTTGGAACTATTCGCTTCTACACTGCTGCCCTCTACTGTACCTGTATCTGTCAAAGTCATCCTTAATCAGAAATGAGGCTTCTGCTTTTAACATTATTTATTTATAGATATTAGCTATGCTGCTTGCACATGCCCCAGTTTCCCCTTTCTTAGGTGATATGATGAGATCCAGGTGGGATAATGCAAAAGCAACTGACCTCCCATAGGATGCCCTGCGGCTACTCCATCGCAAGGACGAGTTCCCCTGCCAACAAGCCCACCCACAGCTACGTCTGAAGCTCTTCCTTCATTCCAGTGTAAAGATTTTCTATGCCTTGGAATCTCTGCCAAATGTAACTGACCACGTCTGGCTTCTTTCACAGTAGATTCCAAGTAAATGACGGGTATTCTTCTGGTCAGTATGTATTTATTTGCACAGGAAAAGCAATCTTCCCCATTTCTGGACCTACATAGCAATGTTGCACCTTTAAGGCACTAGCTGAAATCCAGTCCCGTCTTTGTCACGGTCAGCCTGCCTGATTCCCAGCCAGGGACATTTCTTCATGATTGTTTTGAATTTGCTTTGATGCCCAAACTGAAAGGTAGAAAACCATGAGTCTGATAGTATGGAAAAGAAAATTTTAAAAATCTCAAAGTGAATGGAGTCGTGTACCCTCCCCACAGGGGCTACCTTCACCCAGGTAAAGGAAAACACAGTTTGAAAGTATAAAAAGTTGGCATTGTTTTCTAACTTTGGGTTTAGGTTTTTACATTTGACTAAAAATGAAGCCCCGATACTGCAGGGCAGCTTTTCCCCACACCTACCTATGATGTTACATGAAGAACAATGGTGACTGCGAATAAAGCAATGCCATTTCATGAGAACTTACTTAATGAACTCTACGCACTCCGGGAAGATAAACTTTTCCTACAAAACAAGGGGCAAGAGTGCATCAGTCAGGAGCTAAAGGACGGGAGGAATGGGAGGGACCAGCAGTCAATCTCCACTTCACTCCTAAGGCTCAGCGAGCAGCTCCACACCGCCACCTGCCATCCTCTTACCATCGGTATCGCTCTTAATACCAAAATGGGTTATTGATGCCGAGCATAGTTTTTAATTACCTACAGGAAATATCCAAGCTGATCTCACGTACTCATTTTCCCGAGTGAGAGGAGAATATGAAGAGATACTTGCCTGTGTAAACCAGGAAGGGCTATTGGTGGGGAACCCTGCACACCTACATCTGGTGATTTCGTAGTAAAAGGACCCCTTCTCCCTTATTCCCTTCCCCACTGGAGCGACAGGGAGAGAGCAAACATCCCAGTGTGAACACGCTCTACTGAGGAGGAACCTGGGATTCTTACATTTTGCCATGTAAGTAAAATTACTGGGGGAAGTTAAGGCATGTTTACAACCATTATCTTTCTACCTAGAGATGCAGCCTGGGTCCTCACTTCATGGCTGCTTGAAATGATAACCTGGATCTTTTGGAAAGAAAATCTCCCTGCAGTTCTTCTACTGTCACCAGTATAAACTAACGTGCAAGGTTCGTTTCCTCGCACACCTCGTGTTTACACTCACACACTGCCTTCCTGAGGATGCTGACTACATAGAGGAAGAGAGTTGCCCTGACTCACTTGCATGCAGAGTATAGTCAGTGCAGAGCTCTGAAGTTAGAGACTGGGATGAGACGGCCCGCTGTGCACTGGTTGGGCTTCCTTTCTGTGGAATCCCCCGCTGGCGTGTGGGATTGCAGGTGACAAACTTCCGTTATCTTCACCCATTTGCCTGCTTGCTCAATGCCTTGTGGTTTGCTTATGCACATGGATATACATTTTAGGATAGTCCTTTAGAGAAAAACATTTATAATGTCCCCAGTAACCCATCTCCTTCTTATCGAGATTTCCTCACTCTGCCTAATTTAGAGGTTATCTTTGTTTATGGCATAAATACACATAGTTAGAAATATCACTCAGTCTTCAATCTCTACCTCTTATTCTTTAGTGTCATATCACAGCTTCACATCTGTGTTAAATTTTGTTTTACTTTTTCTACATATGTGAGGGATTATATCTTCCTTCCTCTCTTGTTGACTTTGAGGAAACATAGCCAAATTCTCTCTGACACTCTGTTTTTATTTGGCTTCAGCTTCCTCCATTGTCCTGGATTTGACTTGGAAGATAGATTAGTTTACTGGGATTGCTGTATCGAAATAGAAACAAACTGGGTCGCTTAACCAGAATCAATTTATTTCCTCTCAGTCTTGGAGGCTCAAAGTGCTGCATTAAGGTGGCAGCAGTCTGATGTGAGCCCAGAGAGGCCTCTTTTCCAGGCTGAAGGAGGCTGGTGTGCTCCCTTCTGCGTCCTTGCTTGGCATTTCCTGGTTGTATTTTGGGGGGATGCAGAGGGTTTGGGAGGAAGTGAGAAGGAGGAAGGTACAGAAAGACAGAGGGAAGCAGGGATCTCATTTTTCTTCCTAAAACTCACTAATCCCATTGGATTAGGACCCCACTTCATGCTCTCTTGCATGCTGAGTTACTGTCTTTACTGTTCCTTCTCCAATCAATCACCCTGAGCCTTAAGCATTTGAAAATATGGATTGGAGGGATTTCAACATTTGCTCCCTGACAGAAGACGGCAGTGCTTCAGGCCACTAGTCTGTAGTCTGATTATCTGAGGTGTAGTAACAGGGATTCAATTAGGGAATGGGGTGGTGCAAATTTAGGACCTTGAACTTTGCCTTCTTTTGAGAGGTCTTGCATTTCTTGCCTTGGCTCCTACTCCACCACCCAACAATGTATTTCACCTACCGGTTTCATCTTATATGTTCAACTTATTTTCCTGCAATCTGCATTAAGTTATTCAGAATATATTTTCCATAAGTATGTTTACCAGTGAATTATTAGACAGGCATACATTATAATAAACTATGTTTCTAAATTGCCAAATTGTTTATTTTAAAAATAATTGTTAAGACAACATTGGAAGACCTAGTATCACACATTTGATTAACATATGCCATTTGGAGAATTCTTTTCAGGTTTCTAAAATGTAATATATTTTTATGACTCTGATAAATCCTTAAATTAAACAATCAAGATCTTCCATAAACATTTGAAGTTTTAAAGCAAAATAATAACACAAAAATAAAAATTACCACACTCCACCATCTGCTTGCATTTCTATGTAATGTGCCAAATCATAATTTGCAGACAGAAATTGTTCTTTGAGCTACATAATTAAACTTTAATACAGGAAGGCTTGATTGGTAAACTACAAATACTGACTGAGATGTTAGTAGTAATAAAAATCTCGATGTTGGGAGGCAAAATGAACAGTGCAAGAAAAAATGTATCACAAATGGGTCTAACAAAGTGTTATACCATTTTCACACTTAAATATAAGACATCACTTTACTTGCCTTCCCAGTGCTAACTTATTCATTGGTCTTGTTAATCTTCATAAGCATTAAGTAGTCATTTTTAAAATTCCTAGACAAACTGTAATAACATACTTTCCTAGCAGTGGTAGCTGTATGTGACTGATAATCATGACTACCACTTCAACGGACTAAGAGATCCCTATCAGAGCTGTGAAGCACATTTCCAGGCATGTCTGGGAAGGCCAAGAGAACAGGCCTTAGGGACTGTTCCCACTTCCTAGCCCTTTCCTCTCTGGCACACTTTCTAGTTCACTCTGCTTCCTAGATGGCATGGGGTGAGCAGATTCCTTCTTTATGCCCTTCTAGCATAATGTTTCTATTCTAGATCTTGCCACTCACAGATCTAAAATCCTGAAACCAAGAGTCAAGTTATTCCTGTCCCACTTGAAGTTCTGGGTGTCAGTTATTTTGTCCTAGAGACAGGAAAGCTGACCACTATAATCACTAATAATCCTTTAAATATTTGCAGAAGATATAGAAGTATCCACAGCAAATATATACATAATTTGCTGGGTCAGATAAGACAAATAGATGCATAGCCATAACCTTCATCCCATTCAGTTTTAAGTGGAATTTATTTAGAAGTGATCTTGTACTTTGTCATTAAATTGGTATTTCCTGAAGCTTCTGTGTTAGGCTGCCCTGTGCTTTTTCAGCTTGGACATCCTAATTATGGAGTACTTTCACAGAAAATGTCTGATGTCGAGGGACGAAGGACTGCTTAAGTGTAGAGGTCAGGACTGTGTTGAAGTCAGCTAGCATGGTCTACCTCAGGATAACATCGCTCCATTTCAGGCGACATTTGTTATTACTACAACTAAGTATGTATGGCTTTGCTTCTGCTTGGCAAAAGTGATAGAATGCTACCTGTAAATATTAATAAATTCATCTTGCAAATACATTTCCCTGGATGCATTTATATTTATCAAAATATTTCTAGAATTGTTACTCCATGACAGGAAGCATATATTTAGTGTCGATTCTGAGTGGAATCATTATAAAAGGATTTTCACATCAGTAAACATTTTATGTGATCTCTCAAGGCACCATCGATCATTTTGAGTTTCTATAAAGCATTTCCCTTGCCGCTATTTATGCATCTGAACTTACAGATGCTTTCTCTTGAGTATATTTTTGTTGATGAGCTCGTGACAGGGATTTCATTTATGTTTATTTTCCTTTATCACTTTCTATTAGAGAAAAGAAAAAATAGGGTCCTGCTGTCCACAAATTCATGAAAATGTAATACACAGTCAGAGTTTAGGCTGGTGCTATAGTTGTAAATATCAAAATGAGCCTTTGTAGATTGTTTGCCAACACAACTCATATGGCCTTTTGAAATTCAGGGAACTATTCATCAATTCTTCTGTAGGGTTTTATTATATCTATAGGTCTTTAGTCTGTATTTTTGTTTATTCAAGTATCTCCTGGCACATAGATATAAGGAGATATATATATATAATATATATATATGTATACGTATTTGTTATAATAAGTAATATATTTATCACATTTCACAGTGGAAAACCAAAAAATAGTTTAGGAACAAGTATTTATCAGTACTCTATAAATAAACCACAAATGACTTATACTTACCTATAAGTTATGTGGCATCAAAAACAAACTACTTTCCGTTAATTGCTGTTTAATAATAAGTTGAGATTACTTTATATTTTTAGTCTAAATGTATTTCACACTTCAAATGAGTATACATTTCCTTTGTATACTGTGTACATTCTTATTATCCATATATTCATTCTATTTTTCTTTCTTTTTTTTTATCTTTTTGAGACAGGGTCTCACTATACAGTTCAGGCTTGTTTTGAACTCACTTTGTAGCCCATGCTGGCCTCAAACTCACAACAATTCTCCTGTCTCAGCCTCCTGAGTGCTGGGATTACACACATGCACCACAATGCCCACGGTTCCCTTCTATTTTTCTCTTTGTTTATTTGTCCATTAATTTTGGTTGTTTGGCTTTTTCTTTTATTAAAAATGTTGATCTATTCTAAATAACTTGTGAAAATATAAAAACTTCTTGATGTTTCTTGTGTTCTTCGAAATTTTGTATATCTAAGGTATTTTCTTTACAAATATTTTCTGTATTCATAAATACACACTATTTCAAATTCATGCATTTTCCAAGTGGATTACAATTTCATGAGAACAAATTATTATTCTTACCATCATGATTCTGAAATATTGTAGCTGAAATTATGTTATGTGTATTTTAGAGTAGACTACAAAAAACTTTGGATGAGTTAATAATTGTGTGTTTCAAACTTCCCTTAGCTGGCTAAATCTCATGCATTTCTTCTAGTGTTCAATACTTCAGCTAAGGATATAATGGCAATGAATAAAATGTAAATTACCAACAATTTTGTGATTTGAAATTGGATTTTCAATTTGTCATTAGTGAAAATCTAAATATTTACAAAATTATTTCCAACATAGGTTTTTAAAAAATGTATTGGGTTAAACATACCATTTGATTATTTTAGAAGGGCCATTGTTAAAAGAAGGCTTTAAATATTTATAAAAAAAGAAGTTATTTCCTGAATTAAATATCCAGAACTGATAAAATTGGGCTATTTGTGATTTTTAGCTGTGAAAACTGGCAAATTGACCTCTAAAAATAACAGCAAAGTAAACTTTGCACACAGGAGAGCATTTTAATATTTCTGTCTTCTCCTGATAGAAGATCTCACAATTATCACGGTATCTTAGAGCCAATGCAAAGAGTATTAAATATAGGTACTTTTACTTTAGTTTCAAACTTTTATGATTTGTTTGGTTTTGATGTTTTTGACTAATCGGGATTCAACCCAGGGGAGCTCTACCGCTGCAATACGTTCTGCCCCGCCTCTGCTTGAGACAGGATCACTCTCGCTTGCTGACAGTTATGGTTGATACATTGTGTCAACTTGGGGCGTCTAGAGCTTTGGCTAAGTAACTCCACAGTTGTAAATCTTGGGGTAAAAAGGACATGCCCTTACCCTTCTGGGATGTTGTTTATTGTGTTAATTTGGGAAATTTAAAAGGTTAACTATGTGACTCAGAAGGGAGCTAGGGTGCTTATTTGTATTCATCCTGAACCTGTGGAAGAGGCGGGCATAGAGATTCTGTGAGTGCTACACACCCCCTGGGTGGGGGTAGGCTGCTTACAATGTAAGGGAAGAGAAGAGGCTGCGTGCAGCCATTCTGCCCTTTTGCTGGTTGTTTTTGCTGTGCTCTGCTGCCCTGAACAGTTTGCCCTCTGCCATGTGCTACTCTGCCTCTGAGCCAGCCAGGTATGGACTGAAACCTCCACAAACTGTAAGCTAAATAAACCTTTCCTTCCTTCATTTTGGGTGTTGGGTATTTTGTCTCAGCAATGAGAGAAAAGTAACCAAGACACTGGCAGGACTCAAACTTGCCTCAGGCTTTTAAATGTGGTGATGACTGGCATGAACCAAGGAGGCAGCTGGCATATCCTTACTCTTCTCAGGATTGCAGTCATTTTTATATCAAACCTGTGTCTCTGTTCACTCTGTCTTACTGTCGAAAGCACTAAAGATGGCGAGTACCAGTGACAATGCAGACAAGAAGGACCCCTGTGTATTCACGGTGAGAATAGAAGCTGGTAAAGTCGGTTTGGAAAAAAGTAGGGAAGTTTCTCAAAAATTTACAAAAGGTAACTTCCATAAGCTTAGCACTACTTCTGCTGAGTATCCAAAGGAATGAAGCCAGGGTTTGGGGGACATACGTGTGCTTCCAGGTTCACTGCTGCACCACTCCCGAGAGCGAAGAGATGGAATCCGCCCAAGGCTCTATCATTGGATAAGTGGATAATGAAAATGTATGTACGCACAACTGAATGCTAGTCTACATTGTTTTACTAATTTAAATGTATAGTCTAATGGAAATTTTTTCATTTGAAAGAATAAAAAAAAGTAACAGAGTAACAGCAGAGACAAAAACAAACCAAAGCAAAGACAATAAAAATGACAGAGAGCTTCAAAACAAAATGATAGGAATTAACACTGATTGTTACATTATGTGTTGTTAGCTTTAACAATGTTGCTCAGATAAAAATGCAAAAATTATAAAGAAGAAATTTATCTGTGATTTCATCATTAATTCTGAGCACTGCTGAGTAACATCTTTTCTGTCTGGTTTTATTGGTATGTGTTTGTTACATAATAATTCTATTTTGGGGAGCAGATATAATCATATTTTGATCATTTTTCAGTCTGCCTCCCACGGTGTCCTTTCCTCTCTTTCCCTAGTGCTGTTTTCCATCCCCAAAATCTACTTCTCTGTTTCCTACCATGTCTGTTTTATTCTATTCCTTAATTTACATACACTTTGGGTTCTTTGTAAAAGAAACCAAGTGATATTTACCCTTCTTTGTCTTTTTTATAGTACTATGATCTTACAATCCACCTTTTTGTTTTACACATGACTCAAATTATTCCTTTTTCTGTCCTGAATTACAGTGTACATAATGTGCAATACATTATACAACAGGTGTTATATAATATTATATAATAAATTATATAAAAATAAATACCACTCACATTTGTTTTACTTATTTATCAGTTTATGCATATGCAGGTCATTTCTATAGCTCAGTCACTGTGAATTGTATTACTATAGATATGAACAAGTATGTATCACTGTAGCATAATGTATTTAACTTCTTTAGTAAAATACCTAGAACAAGTATAGTTGGGTCAAATGAAACTTAAAAAAGAATAAGAGAACAAGAAAAGGTTGATCCAAGAGAATCTACATGACTCTAAAGTGATAAACCTAAAAACAAAGGTACAAGCAATTTATCCCCCAAAACTATTGAAGAAAAATTCCAAATTCTGGGAATGAAATGGATGTCCAGGTAAATGAGCATGTGGAACTCCAGATAGACTTGACCAGAGAAGAAACCCTCCTTCACATATCATAGCCAAAAAAACAGAATTTAAGAACAAAGAGATAATGTTAACAAGCTAATTGAGACAAATGACAAAATATAAAGGCATGCCCACCAGAATAACAGCAGTTTCACCAACACAAACTCTAAAGTTCAGGAGACAATGGAGTGAAGTTTTCCATCCCATTAAAGAAAACACACTTGTGACTGGGATAAGCGAGAAAAGAATGAAGTGAAAAATGTGTACATATGTATACACAGGATAGCTCACATAGTTGTACTACTGATTTTTATTGCTTTATTAAAGGGAACGGTTGATGTTTATTTGATCTATCTTACATGTCTATATTTGTCTATCTAAGTAACCAATTTGAAGGTATCTGTGTGATACAGAAACCATTGTGGATTTCCTGTCATCTTTTCTGAAATTCTGTATTGTTTGTATTGTATTTGAGTTATTTTGTAAATGTATGTATGTTTGCTAATGTTTTGATTCTTTAATCATTAAAATAAAAAAAGAAACAAAAAAGAAAACACTTCCAAATCTAGATTACAATAACCTTTGAAATTGCTGGGGAAATAAAGACCTTCCATGACAAAAAGAATGTAAAAAAGTTCTGGACCACCAACTCAGCATTGTACAATATACTCCAGGGAATCCTAAGGAGAGACAGTAAGACCAATACTGCAAAGAGTTCAAATAAAACATGCACTACTTGGAAGAGAAGATAAAGAAAAGAAAAAAATGAATGAAACACTGGAAAAGTAAAATAATGGCAGGAATTAGTAAATAACTTCCAATAATAACTCTCAGTGGAAATTGTTTATTTCACTGCTTTTCAGTGGAGAACATCGTGTCATTTACAATAGCATGGATAACACTAGAACTTTAGCAAAACTGAAATGTGAGAGGCACAGAAAACAAATATCAAATGATCTCACATCTGTATGGAATCAGAAATCTCATAGAAGCAGAGCACAGCAGTGATTACCAGGAACTCAGGGAAGGGGAACTGAGATACACTGGGTGGATATTGTTCACAATTTCAGATAGAGAGGAGGAGTTAGTTAAGGAGTTTAATATGCAATAAATTTGATACCTTATTAAACGTTTAAATGATAAAATTAGAAAAATCGTCATCAAAATTCAAAGTTAATATTATGCACATGTAAGCAAATTTAGATTAAAAAATTGCAGTTATGGAACATTTGCAATTTATGAAATGTGCCAAATCCAAAAGATAGCATTTTTGCTTTTTTAATTACTCTAAATAGATTTTTAGAAAAAAATTGATATTGCAGTTATAGTTTCTAAAAGTGTGAGTAGTGTGCTATTAAAATGTATAATGACCTAACATACATCGGTTTGGAAACAGAAATAATAAAATATTGAAAAGAAATGCATGTCATTACAGTTTTTTGTGACTTGACTCTGTTTCTATTTTAAATATAGTATATGTAAAATCACTTTCTAATTCAACAAAAGCTGTTCAAGATTTCACACATTTTGTTTCAGCTTTCTGTCTCTCATTTTCTATGGCAAGTTTCAATTAAGAGTGTGAGTCCCACACTGAAACATACCATTATTTCATGCTCAAATGATGAAATTATGTAAACTACAAATAAAATACTAGCTTCAGTAGGTCGGGAGAAAATAAAAGATAAAAATGAATTTTTTTGAACAGTAAAGAAACATGAAGTTTTAAACAATATGTTCTGCAGCTATTTAGAATTTCACAAGACAATGCATTTCTTAGTATTCATGTTAGCTCAGCACTGTTTTGGGGGAATTAGTTTTACACATGTTTTATTTATATGCATTTCCATAGTCTATGTCTTGAGTTACTCAAGGAAGCAATTCTTTTTATATTATAACTTATTTGACAGTTGGTTGTTTCTGAGGCTGGGGTTCACTGCAAAACTGCGAATTATATTTCTTGCTAATGAAGCTGCTCCCTCTTCTTCATGCATGTGTCGTATTTTTGTGCACTTTAATTTGCTTTTCTCGTTATTCAATTACATTTACTTTATTTCAGAGCTATTGTAAATTTTCTAATCTGCCATAAATCATATGCCTACATAGAATGTATAATTTATTATGTGGATCATATGTATATACTTGAATAACCATTTCACACACTCACACCAACACGTGACCCAAGATTCTGACTTATTGATAAGTGAGTTTCTAATCCTTTGGAATATGCATCAAATACATTTTAAAACTTTATATCAGCAAAACTAATACAAAGAAAATTGATCTATTAACATTTTTTCAGTTTTTTTATATTTGTAATTCATAAGTTAGTACATTTTAGAAGTATGAACTGGGTTCACATGCTGACTACATCCCACAGTAGGTAATATCTTCAACTAAAATAGTTAATCTGTCTGTGCCTAAAAATCTTGATTTGTGAAAGAAATGTTAGTATTTATCTCACAGAGTTTGGTGACAATTAATTTTGATACTGCACTTAACATTATCAGAACAGGGCACACAAGTGCTTATCACATTGGGAAAGATTTTATCCCATACAATACAACACTCATTAAATATAACATGCCACAGAGCATTGCTGAATGTGTGACTAAGTAGGCTAGATAAAACATAGTCATTGCTGGGCTATTTGTTTTTACCTGGTATCCACGAAATAGCAGACAACCCCTTTCAAAGTCCAGTAGGCTGATGCAAGTTTATAAGGATACCTGCATAGTGTAAATTTTTGAGATCTTTCTATATTCTAGATATTAATCCTCTGCCAGAGGTATAGCTTATTAAAAAATCTATTTTTTTATTCTGTAGGTTGCCCCTTCATGTTGCTGGTCAGTTCCTCTGCTTTGGAGAAGGTTCCTTACTTAGTATAGTCCCTTTTGGTGAATCATCATGTTATTCCTTCTGCATTTGGAGCTTTGTTCAGAAACTTCTTGCTTATATCTATGACTTCAAGAGTTTAACTTACCTTATCTTGAAGTAGGTTAAATATTTTTGTTTCAATATTTAGAACTTTGAATCATTTTCATTCTAATTTAGAACATTTTGAGATGTATGTGTCTACCTTCAAGCTTCTGTTTGCGGATAGCTTGTTTCCTAGCTCCATTTGGTAAAAAGGCTGTTTCCTTCAGGCTATTTTTGGCCCCTTTGCCAAAAATCAGGTAACTGAATGTGTCTGGAGTTGTCTCTGTTCTCTATTATGGTTTGTACCTGGATGTCCCCCAAAAGCCTCATGCGGTCATGATTGTGGGCTTCTATGGCTAATGTTTGGGGCTTTTAGCCAGATTTATGTTGTGAATCAAGAGCAAAGAGCCCAGCAGGATAATTTAAAATGTGAGTTTTGCCAGAAAGGAATCTCCAGTAATACTGTGGACTGCAAGGATAATGCTGAAGAGATCTCCATTGCTGAGGAGGAACAGGAGAATCAAAAACATGGCCTGAGGACATCACAAGAAGCAGCAAGTCTCCACCCTTTGCATCCTCAAACCTGCAAAGATGAAAGACTTTGCTTTGAGAAGAAAGCTGCACAGCACCAGGTTCTAGAATGGCAGCAGCATAGAGAATTTGTTCCTCAGAATTGGATTCAGAGTGCCCAGAAATCCAGGCACTTGACCCCTATAGCCAAGAGAGAGGAAAGCTTGGCTACTGCTCCACTGGCAATGGGCCTTGGCATCATCCATGTGGTGCTGGTTTTAGGCACATGAAGAATGAAGAGTTCTGAGATTTAAAAGGCTTCTACCTAGATTTCAGAAGGCCTGAGAGGCCAGGCAGTGTGCACCCAAGAGAGCAATATGTGAAGCTGTGAGTGTGAAGCAAAAGGTACAATGGAAAACACAGAAGTTTGGAAAAGCCAGGAACATGGATTGTCTGAGGAAAGCTGCAAGGAGGGAGCAAACCAGGCCCAAGAGAGAAGCCATGCTAGCTACAACTACCAGAAGTGCTATAGGGGCAGAGTCACGTAAGGCCTTTGGAGCTCACAGTGTGCCACAGATTGCTTCAGATATTCCACATAGAACTACAAGATTTAATGTTTTTTCCTGCTGGATTATGGACTTTCTTTTGTCTCAATGCTTTAGATTACCCTGTTTGTGCCTTTTTGAATGATAATATTTGTCTTGTGCCACTGAATGTTGGAATTGTTTAACTTTCATTTGTACAGGGGCTCACAGCTAAGAGTTTTCCTTAAGTCTCAAGAAAAGACTTGAAACTTAAACTCTTCAGCAATGCTGAAACTGTAAAGACTTTGGCAACTCTTAGAGATGAACTAAAATTTCCTTTGCACAAAAGGATGGACATGAGTCTTTGGGAGGCCAGGGTTGGAACGTTATAGCTGTGCCTGGATGGCCCCCAAAATCCTATTGCAGTCATGGGGCAGGCTTCTAGAGTTTATGATCTATTCAGGGTCCAATGTTGTAATTATGGATGTGAGGGCTAAACTCACCCTGGGGCAGGTAGTTTGCATACAGTGTAAGGGAGGGAAACTGGCTGTTTGCCCCTGCTCCTCCCTTTTGCTCTTGTTGCTTTTGCTGTCTTCTGACACCCTAAACTGTTGCCCTCTGCCATGTGCCACCCTGCCCTGAAATCAGCCAAGTATGGACTAAAATCTCCACAAATAGAGAGCTAAATAAACCTTGCCTTCCTTAATTTTGCATGTCAGGTATTTTGTCTCAGCAACGAGAGAAAAGTAACTAAGCACTATCCAATTCCATTAGGGCTTCCAAAAGGAAAGACTCAAGCAAAAAGTAGGCAAGCAACATAACCAGACTCTTCTCCGAAGAAAAAGTACAAATTGCCAATAAGTACAGAAGAAGTATCTGGCATTGCTGATCACTAATGAAGTACAAATTAAAACAACATAGATTCCATCTTATTCCCAGAAAGTAAAGCAGTCAAGAACTCAAGGACAGATGCTGGCAAGGCTAGGTACAAGAACCCTTCTATATAGTTGTGGTAATGGAATGTAGTACAATCACTGTAGCACGTAGTGTGCAAATCCCTTTAAAAAATCTTAAATAGAAATTCCATTAGACCTAGCTATTCCCCTTCTAGCTTTGTTGTTACAGATATCATATTGGACTGAGTGATACGTTCATGTTCATGTTTATAGCAGCACAAATCATAACAGATAAATCTTTGAAGTGGCCTCTGTGGCCATCCACATAGGAATGGATAAAGAGAATACATTCAACCACAATAGAGTTCTCCCTGTGATAAAGAAGGATAAATTTGAATCACTTGTATGAAAATGGAAGCAAACTGAAACTATAGCATTAAGTGAAGTAAGTCAGACACATAAGTTTAAAAGTCATGTTTTCTCATATATGGGAGACCCCAAGTGTAAATAAGTGAAAGAGCAAAATAAAAGACAATAGAAAATATATAGAGAGAACTTTGGCAAACCAGACTGGAACAAAGAGTAGGAGGGAGGGAGAAAGGAAAAGGACACAAAAACCAAGAAAATGTACCATATGCCTCTCCAGCAGTGCACGATGAATGTATTTGTGATGCATTTTAGACAACTACTAATGAGTATTATTACTGGGCAGTGATGTAGCTCAATAGTGAAGGTCATGCATAGCTAATAGAAGGCTCTAGATTCAACTCTTAGTGCCTCACCTTTGAAAAAAAATCATAAATATTAATATGTTTTCTTTATTTGAAACATCTTTTGAAAATGTCACCAAGGTCTACCAGCATTACAAATCAATGCATCCATTATAATTTTCATAAATCATGTCTTGTAGTTATGTCTACATAGGAGTACTATCCACTTTTGGGAGAGACATTGACCTTTGAGGTGAATATATTAGTACATCCCTTGCCACTCTCTAGCAATAATCTGGTAGTCTTTTCTTACTCTTGACCAGTGACTCATCTTACATTAATTAGTATGCAAATTTTGTGTTCTGAGAGCTTCTACTTCTCTTCCTTTATGTATTATGAGAAATCATGTCTATTCCGATGTTTAAAATTTCAGGTAATTAACTACCCAGTAACTTTTGTGACAGACAGACATGTAACCTCAAGCTTGTTCTCTTGGTCTGTTAAGCGGCAAGTATTTACAATTATTTTAAAGACCTTCAAAATTCATTTTATGATTTTTTAAACAGGCACCTGTTATTGTTTTTATCTGGAGTTATTATGAACTTTTAACTTATTAGAATTAAAATTTTTACCTATTTTATCACAGCCTTCAGTTGTTTTGGGGCAAAGCATAATTTTTTGAGTTGATTTTGGAATCCTTTGCAATGATATTGAGCATACCAAAGGCATAACATAACCAAAGAGTTCTGGATTTTACCTGTTAAAATAATGTCAGTTCTCACCTAAGATTCATCTTTATATTATAATGGTTTAAAGTTTTATTTTTCACAGTGTAGTTTAGCTTCTGGTTTCCTTGGTTTTCTCATCATTTTCAGTAGGTCTCTGTTCATAATGTTATTTTCTCTTAACATATTCTTTCGATGTCTTGCAATCAGTTTTCATTTGAACTGATACAGGCTGCTCAGAAATGAATGCTTAAGAAAAAGGATATACAGGGGTACCTCAGTTTATGGACTTAATTTGTTTTATAATTTTGTGGAAGATGGCTGAATTTGTGTTTGTGTGGGGAACATGGGCATGGTCAAGTTTGGAAGTAGTTTATAAATGGAAGAAAAATTGTTCCTGATACTTTTTTTTGTGAGCAAAGTCATTACTGCATTACTATGTCCTTAAGATTTAAATAATTGATCAATATGAGTTATGAAACTTCTGGAGGCAACAGGCAAATTTAACAAGAAATATATAGCTTGGGAAACTTGAATATATATTTTTGAAGGATAGTTTTATGATCTGTGTGTTCATGTCTCTCAAAGTTCATATGGTCAACTTTTAAACTCTACGGTGGTGGTGTTAGTAAACACAGTTTTCTATGATTAAGGTGTTCTAATAGACAAAAGTAAATAATAAATTTGATAAAGTTTAAAATAAAGGAGAAAAACCAAGTAATAATGTATTCTGCAATAATCATTTACACAAAATATCTATAACTTTATCAAACCAAGACTAGGGAAAAAAATGAAAGCTACATTTTGTTTAAAATATGACTTCATGGAAAAGAAATGACATCAGAAGCACATCAAGTGTCTATTTTACAAGGTAAAATAATACTCATAAGTTACTTAGATGAAATATATTTTCTTACATTTATACAGCCAAAAATATGATTAGTTCATCTCCAAGATTAAATTAATTTGATATTTAATATCTTTTTAAACCCACTCAAGATAGAAATGCATATTTAGGAAGCTTATTCTTGGAGCTTCGATATAAAACATAAATAGCAAGAACAATGAAAGAGCTAATTCTTCAGGTCAGATTCAGAGATTGTATTAAATGAGGTATAAAATCATATTTCACATATTTTGTAGTAAATTGGATTGGGGGAAAATTAAAATGAAATCCAACAAAACTAAGGAAGCATCTGCTCCATGGCCGTGAGAATCCTAAGGTTTTTGCATAAAAAGGAAAAAGTGAACAAGAGAAAAATCATGAACTGAAAATGGTGGTTACAACATAATTTTAAACTAGGAACAATTTTAAAATAAAGATACTAAGATAATGATATATCTTTTAAACTGAAGATACTAAACCAAACCAAAGTGAACGAGAACTGAATCAAATTTCCCTGTGACATCAACATTGAAGGTAACCATTAAATGTGATTTAGTTCCTGTCCACCTCATTTTGCAAGCAGCATTGTGTGAAGAATCAAGTTTGTGTGTTGCTTACTAACATTTTCGCTGCTGGAACAAAATCAAAATATTCAAAACCTACATGATAAAGGAGTAAAGCTTTATTTTTGTCTCTGTTTGTAGAGGTTGCAGTGCATACCCAGCTGGCTCCAGGGCAGAGCAAAGGAAAAATAGTTTACGGAAGGGTAGGCGGAATGCAGCAGTGAGCCACACTTTGCCTTTACATTTCATCCTGGCTACATCTCTATTGGTTGGTGCGACCCACATCCATGGTGGGGTTTCTGTCTTTAAGTAAATACATCCAGCCACACCCAGAACTGTACTAATCCAATTATTGGACTACCCCAGTATCACACATCATTAATTTAGTATCACACTCCCTGGTTCCAGCCACCTCTGAAAGATTCTACCAATTAGATCATAAGGCTTTGAGGGGACATCCAGATACAAGCATATGAATATTATGGCTATTGTCTAAATGTCCTGCCAAAGCCTCATACAGTCATAGATGAAACTATTTAAGTTGTAAGTGGATCTGGACTGTGTGATTCTGGGATTAAGTGTGTGTGATTACTAAATAAGTCCACTGATTGGTTTCGCACCACAATGATGCCATTAGCCTAGATATATTATAAAAGGGGCAGAAAGATTCTGTTAAAGTCCCTTGTTTGCTTATTTCTGCTGTCTTCTGCCTGCCTCAAACTTTTTCTGCTCTGCAAAACCACCACTTTTGACAAGCAACCCTGCCTTGGATCAAGTCAATTATGGACTGAAACCTCTACAAACTGAACCAAACAATGATTTCCTCCTTTAACTTTCGGTGTCAGATGTTTTCATCTCAGCAATGAGGAAAGTAAGTAGATCAGAATTTGGTATCAGGAATGTGGATGTTACTATCATATTAGCTGGCCATGTGTCTCAAAAGCCCTTATAATTGGCTTGTGGGAAGGAAAAGTTTTAGTAAATGTTTGGAGATGCCACCTAAAAACGATAGAGTTGGAATGCCTTAGGCCATAGATGATGAGCGATTGTGGTCAAAACTCAGATCAGAAAACTGATAGAAATGCTGGTGGCTCTGACCAGGCTCAGGAAGTTTCTACTGGGAAAAAGGACTACATTGGCTGTTGGACTCCAGACAATGTGTGTTAAGGCTTGGCAGAAAATTTGTCTGTGTTTTGCTTATGTCTAGAGACTTTGCCTGAGACTAAGATTAAGACAAGTAGAGTCATAAATCTTACAGAAGAATGTTTCAAGGCTCTAACATTGAGACAGAGCATGGCTACTGCTGGAGGTTTTGGCCAGATTTATGTTGAGAACCAAGAGAAAAGAACTCAGCAGAACATTTCAAAATATTGTGAATTTTTCCAGAAAGGAAGACCCAGTAAATTGGAGACCTGCAAGAATGGAACAGAGGAAAAATTTGTTGCCAGAAAGACTGACAAGAAATAGGCAACAGAAAAAGAGAACAGAAAACAACAACAACAAAAATGGCCTGAGGACATCACAAAAACAAACAGGACTCCAGACTCTGCAGCCTCAAAACTGCAAAGCAGAAAGACTTTGCTTTGTGAACAGAGCCCAGAGTCTATGTTCCAGAATGGTGGCAGCCTATGGAAGTTGTTCCTTGGGATTCAGTTCATAGATATTCAAATCCTATAGCCAAGAGAGAAGGAAGGCTGGCTATTTTGTCAGCTGGTGACAGACCTTGGCATAATCCCTATTGTGCTGCTTTTAGGTGCATGTAGAATGCAAGAGTGTTGAGCCCAGAAAGGCTTCCTCCCAGATTTCAGAAGAAGGCCTGAAAGGCAGGCTGTGTGTTCCCTGAGAGGGTAGTGTGTGAAGCTCTGAATGTGAAGCTGAAGGTACAGTGACGACCCCAGAAATGTGGGGGAGCAAGGAACGTGGCTAATTAGAGGAAAGCTGCAAGAGGGGAGCAGAGCTGGCCATAGAGAGAAGCAACGAGAACTACAACCACCAGAAGTGCTGTAGCGGTGGAGTCTGGTGTTTACATCTTGCCACAGATTGCCTCAAATGTTGGACATGGAACTAAAAGCATTAATGATTGCTCTGTTGCATTTGGGGCTTGCTTTGGTCCCATTCCTTTGTATCCTCGTACTTATGCCTTTTGGCATGGCAATGTTTATCTTGTGCCATTGTATGTTGGAAGTGCTTAACTTTCTTTTCCTTTGTACAGGAGCTCACAGCTACTGAGTTTGCCTTACATCACAAAAGAGACCTAGGACTTAGACTTTCCACTAATGCTGAAAATTTTAGAAATTTAGCAACTCTTAGAGATGCATTAAATGACTTTTTCTTAAAGGGATATTCATCAGTCTTTGAGTGGCCAGGGACAGAATGTTATGGCTTGATCTAGATGTCCCTGTCATAGGTGGAGCTTTTTTATATGTGGCTAGATGCAAACTATGTGTTGCTAAGGGTGGGTGATTATTAAATCAGTCTACTGATTGCTTTGGCCCTAAACTCTATAGCCTAGATACAATATAAGAGGAGCAGAAAAACACTCTTAATGTCCCTTTATTGTTTTATTTTGCTGTCTTCTGTCTGCCATGAAAATTTTCTCCTCTACCTCTGTTGTGCCTCTGTAATACCACCATGCCTTGGAGATTGCCAATTTTGAACTCAATTTCTACAACTCTGAACTAAACAAAGCTTTCCTTCTTTAACTTTGAGTATCAGGTGTTTTGTCTCTGCAATGAGAGAAATCTAACTAAGGAAAAAAAGTATATATATAATATAATACATAGTTACAGATATAGCCTCTTTATTTCATCTAAATGGTGTTATGTTGCTATTTTACAAACTCATTTATGAAACAAAAATTAAAATATTGCTTGCAGCTTCTATTCATCCTGGTATATAAGAGAACTTACTTTACTTTCCCCATGTCTCAAAGATAAGTGTGAATTTCTTCCCAGAGTCACATTATAATTCTACTTGCTCTAATTGCACATGACTAATGAAGGCTTCTTTCTTTGAGTAGAAACAGATTAATTGGTTGAAAATATAGAAACAACATTGAACTGTCTTTATTTTGAAACTGTAATGATTGTACTGGGTTTTTTTTAGTAACAATTTTTTTCCTCAAAAGAAAATGTTATATAAACAGAAGCCTAAAATTCTGTACGAACAATCAGAACACAATGCACAGACAGAAAAATAGTAATTACTGTGATACCAGGTCTAATGGAAGTGACTTAGTGTCTTAAAAACAGAACAAAGAAGCTAAAATAAGGACCTATTCATACTGGACATATAATGTGACATAGATCCAGTGCTTTTTGTTCACTTGCTCTTTTGCGGTATTTTTAGATGTTGTTTATATTAGTAGCATAAGATAAAGTAATGTTCCTGAACTGAAAGTTGGTTCCACATTTATCACATAAATTTGTACTGTTTTTCATTACTTCCTAATTATCTTGTGTGCATTATTCATCCTTCTATAATTAAATTGTAATGTTATTGGAAATAGGAACTAAAACAAATATTTCTTTTTTTATTGACTTTATTAGCCAGCAAGTGTAGAAATCCTAGTAACAACTTCTTAATTTAGCAGACTGTGTATGTTTATAGATAAATGTTCTAAAATGATAAAAAAATACATAAGAGAAATACCTTATTTCTCTGACAGTCTAATTCCAATCCTTCCATAAATTTAATATTTGGACCAAATAATAGTTTTTTTTGTTATTGTGAAGTCATTCTTGCTTTATAGCCATTTAAACAATTCTCAATGCAGTATAAATGTTTTACTTATCACAAAGTAAATATGAGTACTCTATGTGGTGATGTATTTATTTTTTGAGACAGTGCTTTACTATGTATTTCAGGGTGACCTTAAGCTCACTTTGTAGCACAGGGCTGGCCTCAGACTCACAATAATCTTCCTGCCTCAGCCTCTTGAGTGCTGGGATTACAGGTTTGCACCACCATACCCTGCCCTATGGTGATATATTTTAAATAATGTATGATCTTTTATTTTGTCTTTTCAAAATTTGAGTGGTGTGCATTTGTGTGTGCATCACATTTGTACCTTTATCTATAATAAAGCATAGAACACATATTAAAATTTTAAAACTCAAATTAAGCATATTCAAACATCAACATGGAAGAAAACACCTTTTCCCTATCCCTACAGTTTAATTATCTGAAATTTAACTCTTGAAGATTGTCACATGAGTTATCTTCTTCTTATTTACTTTCTCTAAGAAAAACTGGCTGAGGAAACTACTGTCATCTCGTGAATAAGCTACATAGGTAGGCAAGATGAATTATGAACAAAACTGAAATCAGAGTTTAATGTTTTCTAAAGAAATAAGATGATTTGACAAAGTCCAACATCCTATTTTGATAATACCCAGGAGTTGTTCTTACCATTCATGGAGCATCCACTGCCACACTTCCAGCCCTCTCATAGGAGAATGGGGAAAGCTGGTCCATCATCAGTGGTTTCCACTACAGCTGAGAGCTTGGATCTCCAACCACAGAAAAAATCACCTGCATGTTTTTGTTTCTTTAATACATCACTAAATCACTTTCAAAGGTGTTACATAAATCATTGTTTCTCTAAAATCCATTGTATAGCTTTTTGTAATAAGTGACACAACAAAATACAAGCTTTGTGCAAATACCTATCTATCATCCCAGTTTTTCAAGTCAGAACAGCAAAATGGAAGAAAACACCTTTTCCCTATGCCTACAGTTTAATCATCTGAAATTTAAAGATTGTCACATATGTTATGTTCTTATTTAATTTTTCTAAGTTATTCTAAGTTATTTTACATTTTTTAAATTATTCTAAATTTTTCTCAATTACTCTGGTCTTTCTGAATGAGTCTTCTATTTTCTTTTTCTGCTGTATTAGGAACCTATAATTTCTCAGGAGCTCTCCAGATGCTACAGAATAATCTCCCATTTTAATGTCACCTGATTTGGGAGATTAATGTATCTTCTCCTCTTCAACGTGTCTTCACAACAGGACCTAGGATACATGTGGTTTCTATCTGGAATGAAATACTAAGGTCACGTTCTCGTGGCTGGGCTGAGAGCTGATGGAATTTGAGAAGGTGATCAGACCACTGCAGCTTTGACTCCATCGGAGGGAACCATAACGGTGGGTGCCTTTGGGCCTTACATCCTGTCCCTGGTCCCTTTTTGTCTGGTTCTTTCCCTCTTTTTCTGCTTCTTGGCTCTGTGTGCTTCTGGTTAGCAGCTTTTATCTGTATTCTTCTTTTGCCCTGATGTTTCTGCCTTAGAAACAGATTGACTATGGATTGAATCTTCAAAACCTTGAACCAAAATAAGGTTTTCTGTGTTTTAAATTCTTTTTGTAAATAGTTTGTCATCAGGACAGGAAGCTTCCTAAGACGGTATTATTAAATGAACAACCAAAATTCAGGAATTCTTGAAAATCGTTAGAATTGAGTATATACCACGTCCATATAGAATGGATACTAATGGCTAAATGTTCTTCAATCCCTTCTCATTCCTTCTTTACGAAATTCAAGAAATAAGCATAAAAATTTATCTGCTTTATATTCTTGCATATTTAGTGCACATCTACCTTAGAATAAATGAATTACTAAGTCACTAGGGAATAAAGTAACACCAGGTCATTTGTGGACATGAAGGAGACCACTGTTAGCAGCACTGCTCTCACAGTGGTCACTTCTGAATTCCGTGCTCCGTGACATCACACCGAGAGCTGCACATCAGTCCTTGGGGGAGTATTACATGATAAGGACTGACAAACAGTCCAAGAGCTTTCACCCTTGGAGCGCTAACTGAACAGCATATCATTGAAAATAATGCTATATTATGTAAGGTGCTATGATGTTATGTAGCCCCCAAAGGGAACAGCCAACTTTGACAGCTAACTTTGTTGCATAAAAAGATAAAGACCATAAGTAATTTTTTTGAAGCAGTAGAAAGCTTAAATGTGAAGTGTCTATGTCTTTTAGAAATGTGCAACTTTATTCTCACTTGGAGATGATACTGAACAATGAGCTGATGTCTCTCAACTTCCACATGACCTTGACCTATGACCATGACCTATGCCCTTGAGCAACTGAGTTAAATTCTTCATGTTTCAGCCTCAGTATCAGGAAAATCATTGTATTTTTTTTACTAAGATATTCAAGAAATATTTATTAAGCACTTGTATGTACCATGTGAAATGCTAGCTTTATAGATAATATGGAGAAATTAAAGTACTTTAGTAATTTAAAAAGTTTAATTTGCATTCTACAAAATTTATTACTTAAAATTTGGTGACAAATTTGTGTGTTAATAGTTCATTAGCAATTTTAGAAAGCTTCAAGGATCTTTATTGAAAATACATATGTGAGTATATGCAAAATGTAATACACAATGGTTAAAAATTCATGGATAATCTATGCCATTCAGGTTTGATTTGTAGCCATATAAAATTTATTAAAATTTTGCAACTTGACAAGAAAAAAGTGGGAAATTATAGCTCTTCATTTTCAAAGCCATGGGAAGAAGAAACAATGTGGGTATTTTAAGAACATTATGTCATTACACGTGACTAAATCATAGGATTGGCATGCTGAAAATGCGCAGTGCAACAAAAAGGGGTGACCCTAATTAAGACTTCACATGAATTTGTTCATTAATGCAGAGAACAGGGAACACTAAGTTCACTTTTAGTTTCTGGGATTTAAATTGCTTTATTGGCTTTTGTACAGCATTGAGAAAGAGCAGTAATTTCATTCATTTTGCGGGGGATCTATTGTAAGAAAGGCTGTGGAGTGGTTTTATAAGCTTCAGTGAGCCTTCAGAAAGAAGGTGTCCCCTTTTCCTTTAGGCCTTTGGGTTGTTTTCTCCTACCTCAGTAACTAATAAGCTCTAACTTACCTGAGACTCTTCAGAACATGTAAATGAGGCAGTTTAACTTGCCTGAAGCCACCCAGTTTTGAAATCTTT
The DNA here is from genome assembly GCA_004027595.1 of Dinomys branickii. Lineage (NCBI taxonomy): Eukaryota > Metazoa > Chordata > Mammalia > Rodentia > Dinomyidae > Dinomys > Dinomys branickii. The sequence continues at coordinate 109,121 of PVLD010002399.1, read as the reverse complement.
TCTTCTTCAAACAACTAGAGTTTTCATTGCTTTTCATAAGCCTGAGGCAGAAAAGCATAAAGTTAATTTTGAAATTGTTTTTTGAACACGAAGTATAAATGCAGAATAGATTAATTTTTTATATAATAAAAGCAAAACCAAGAATATATCCTTAGGCAAATTAATAGCCAAATAAATTCCTTATCTTCAGTTTCTTCAGAATGAATATTAGAAAATCCTAATGTTGTTTCATTAAAGTACAAAAGATTCATTAACTCAATGTACATTGAATACTGAAAATGTAACTTTTCAAAATCAAAAGTACCTTTGAATTTGCATTTTCATTTTAACAGCCAGAATGTCTAACTATAACTAGTTTTTAAATGAAATTCAGTGTCCTGGGACAGCACAGGTGGCTAGAGCAGCCTGAGTGTGACTCCTCCCTTCCTGCATCGACCCAGGGCTGCGCAGCTGGTGAGAAGAGTCTGTGGTCAGCTACCACCTTCTTCCTCCCGGCCAGGATGGAAGGCCTGGAGACATGTGGGAAACCAGAGACACACTAGCACACTGGCTAAGGCACACGCACTGAACAGGAGGAACCAGAGGTGTGGAGATTTCTCACGCAGCAGCAACAATATAAGCCAGGGGTGGTAGGTTAGGAGAACCAGCGTTGTGCTTGCGGACAAAGACACAAGGAATAAAAGCAGGTGGGTAGGGCTGCTGCAATCTCTTTCCTTGTATTTTTTTTTTTTTCTTTTCATTTTCCTTTCTAAATGACTGCGGGAACTCCACTCACAGAAAGCCAATCCCATCATCCACATCCAGGGAAAAAGATCAGCCCCAAACCCAGCAAAAACCCACCTGCCTTCTCGGTCAGAGCACACGTTTCTGGGGTCTAACTCGGACCTACCACAGAGCTACAGACACTAGAGGAGTTTCGCTCCTTCCATTCTTCTCTGTCTGATTGGTTTCCTTCCTGGTATTTGGCTGGGATAGTGTTTTATTTTGCTTTTCATTTTCTTTGTTTTGTTGTTTGTTTAGTTTCCTTTTCTGTTTTTCTCTGTTCTGTTTTGTCCTGTTTTATTTGTCTTCCTGTGTGTTATTTTTTCATGTGTGAAGATACTTTTGTCTACTATTTTTTCTCTTCTTTTCTTCTCTTTCTTTTCCTTTTTCTTTTCTTCCTTCTTTTCTCTTTCATTTATGATTTAGATCTTTAAACTTTCTTGTTTCTTTCTACTTGTAATCTTTCCTCTCATCAACTCTTGCTTCAATGTACAATACTTCTGCAAGAGTAAATGTTGTCGTTTCTCTTTCTGGTTCACTTCAAAACTCCTGTGTCTTCTCCTCCAGTCCTCATCTCCTATGCCCTACAATTACCCCAAACCTGGTTGATGGTCATTCTGTGCACTCTAACCTTGCTCCTACAACATTTAACCTTATTCATTTCTCTATAATAAGCCCTATCTTCTTGAAACCCCCACACACAACAGGGTAGAATTCCTCTACTTCGTGGAAAATCATTCTATACAATGCCTGGTATAAATTGGATTATAACATGTATCAGTAGACCTTCCTCCCATGGTTATACGTAGTAGACTAATAGTTACCACAGCTTGAAAGTAGCAAGGCTGTACTTGAGTCCATTATTACTACCAACTAAACTACTTTAACTAGGATATAATTTATGCTGTAACCAGTATCACCCCTACGACAACACAGCAATTGTAAGGGGTCATAATCATCACCATAGTCCAGTACCAAAGGAATGGGCCCTAAGTCAAATAGACAGCAACTCCCCAGTCTTAATATATTGGGAAGGTAGGGTCTTGGGGTAGACATAAAGAACAAAATCACATATGTCTAGATTACATCTATAGGAACAGACATCTCCTAGGAAAGCCTTGACCACAGTGACAATGCTATCAATCCCAAATACCCGCCCAATCCAGGACAAGTCCAGAACGCAAGGAGAAAGAGGAAATCAGAAGGCAACAAACAGAACTCTTGGTAATAATAGCAGCAGAAGTGAATAAGAAACAAAAAACAAATGGAAGAGACCATAGAAAAAAATAATCTCCATGGTGCCAAAAGCAATGACAATCAAAATGAAAGACATGAAAGCAAACTCAGATAAACAAATAGAGGAAGTCAGGAAAAGGGTGAAAACCATTAATGCCAAACATAGACAAGAAATAGAATCAATGGAACAAATTCAAAAAGAAATGCAAGAGATTAAAACTCCATTGAAAGTATACACAGCACATTGAGTGAAGATGAAGACAGAATATCAGACCTAGAAGACAGAAACGCATCTAATGACCAGGAGAAATATCTATCTTAAAAATAGCAAGAGACCAGGAAAAATCAATCCAACTGTCACAGAATGAAGCAAAGAAGAACAATTGAAGATTGACAGGTATCAATGAGAAAGCTGACAGTGCAAAAACCATTACAACCTCTACACAGAAACAGTAGAAGGAAACTTCCCAAACAAGGATAGAGAATTTGATATACAAATTAATAAAGCATATAGAATCCCAACTACACATGACCAAAAGAAATTTAGAACAACACATATCATCAAGATTCCAGAAATTAAGAATGAGAATAACATATTAAAAACAGCTAAAGAAGAGAAACAATTCACCTACAAAGAAAAGCTTTTCAGAATCGCAGCAGATGTCTCAACACAGACCCTCAAACCAAGGGGAGCCTGGAGTGAGGTATTTGAAGCCCTAAAAGCAAACAACTTCAAACTCAGATTGATGTAACCTAGAAAAATATCATTCAGAATCAATGGAGAAATAAGATACTTCCATGACAAGGAACAATGGAAAAAATTCATAACCATCAAAACAGCTCTACAGAATTCTCTGAAGGACATATTAGAAAGAGACACTGAAGATCACAAATGCATGAACAGCAGAAGAAAGAAGCTTCCAGGCAGGACAAACAGCTAAACAGATGACAAAGATAGGGAACAGACAATAGGAAAACAACATGCAAAAGATAAGCCAACACATATCAATTATAATCTTTAATGTATATGGTCTCAACTCACCAATCAAAATAAACAGACTGAAAGAATGGATCAAGAAGCAAAATCTAATGACATGCTGTACTCAAGAAAGACGTGTAACCCCTGAAGTAATTCATAGACTAAAAGTCAGAGGATGAAAACAATTCTCCATGCCACAGGCACCCAGAAAAAAAGCAAGGTAGTTATTCTCTTTGGAGACAATACAAATTTTAAGCCAAAACTAATCAAAAACAATAAAGAAGGTCACTATATACTTGTTAAGGTAACACTCAAAGAAGAGGTAACAATCATATTTATGGAGCAAATACAGGTTCATCCAACTACATAAAAAAATTAGCAGACATGAAAAAACAAATAAGCACTAACATAATTGTAGTAGGGGAATCTTAATATCTCACTGTCCCAAATAGATAGATCAACTAGACAAAAAACCAACAAAGAAATATTATAGTTAAACCAAGCCTGTGAATAAGTATACTTATCAGATGTCTACAGAATGGTCCACCCCAAAATATCAGAATATGCATTCTTTTTCAGCTGCACATGAGGTGTTCTCCAAAAGCATATTTTAGCCCACAAATATGTTTAAGCAAAAGTAGAGGAGTTGAATTCATCCCACACATACTATCTGACCATAGCACAGTGGAACTGGAAAGGACAAAGGAAATCACAATAACTACACTAACACATGGAAATTAAATAACCCCCTTTCTGAACAACCAGTGGGTCACATAGAAAATAAAGGAAATTGAACAGTATGTACAGTTAAAGAGTAATACTGGTAAAACATACCAAAACTTATGGGAAGCAATGAAAGCAGTCTTATGAGGGAAATTCATAGCAATGATCTTACACATCAGGAAAACACAGAGCTCAAGCAAACAAACTAATGTTCAAATTCAAACAACTAGAAAAGGAAGAACAAATCAAATCCAAAGTTTATACAAGCGAGGAAATTATAGAAATAAGAGCAGAAATTAATGCCACTGAGACTAAAAGCGATACAAAGAATCAATGAATCAAAAAGTTAGCTGTTTTAAAGGCTTAATAAAACTGATAAACCACTAGCCAACCTCATCAAAAAGACAAAAGAAAAAACGCAAATTCAAGCAATTAGGATTAAAAAGGTAGAAATAACAATGGATCCTACTGAAATCCAGTAGGGAAGCGATATCTATGATGAGAATTTATATTCCAGTAACTCAGAAAAGAGAAGACATAGATTGCTATACACACTCAAGTTACCAAAATTAAATTAAGAAGATATAAAAATTCTAAATTACCCAATATCAGAAGATGAAATTGAAAATGTGATTAAAAATTTACCAACAAAGGAAAATCCAGGTCCTGACAGATTCATTGCTGAATTCTACAGGAAATGTGGAAAAGAATTAATGCCACTAATGCTGTAAACCTTTAAGGGAATTGAGAGGGAAGCAATACTTCAAAAGTCATTCCTGAAAGCAAAGATTACCCTGATTCCAAAGCCAGGCAAAAGCCTAACAAATATAGAAAACTATAGGCCAATCTCAGTAATAAACATAAGTGCAAAAATACTGGAAAACAGAATGCGGCAAATCAAATAGATGATCATACACCATGACCAAGTATGATTCATCCCAGGGATGCAGGGAAAAATGCAACATTTGAAAATCTATAAATGTAATACATCGACTCCAGGGACAAAGGACCACCAGCGCCGGAATCCGAGCGGCGGGGCGTTTCCCGCTCAGTCCCAGCTATGTGACTCCGACCTTGCTCCAGTGACAGAGGCCCACCAGCATGTGACTCGGACCTCACTCCAGGGACAAAGGCCCACCGGTGCCAGAATTCAAGCGGTGGGGCATTTCCGCCCAGTCCCAGCTGTGCAATTCGGACCTTACTCCGGTGACAGAGGCCCACCATCGCCGACATCTAAGCAGTGCTGCCTTTCATGGTCCGTGCCAGCTGGGTGACTCACACCTTTCTCCAGCAATGGAAGCTGACCTGCGAGGACACATGAGCAGCGACACCCTTCTCTGAATGAGAGACAAAGGCGGACTTCGCAGACACCTAGGCAGCGGGCGTTTCACCACCTGTCTCCCAGCTCTGCAAATAGGACCTTTCTCCAGCTACCTGCGACACCACATAAGCAGCGCAACCGTTCTCCTCTGGTAAGCTCCACACCTTAGAGTAGGAAGGAAATCCAACCGGCAGGGCCTGTCCCTGCTGGTGGTTGAGACCTGCAGAGTGGAATCAGACTCAGGCTCTGGGGTCCCCGGGGTTGGGAGGAGAGTCTTGCTACCCCCTGACTAGTTATCTGAGGAACCCGAAACAGAAGCTGCTGCCTAACCATCATAGGCTTCAAGGCTGAGCCCCACACTCTTCCCATCCACACACTGGACACTCGGGTACTGAAGCCCAGCACTCACCCACTATAGCAGCTATGGTCTGATCCGTGCACCCCAGCATTTGCCTGGGGTGCCTGGGTCCAGTGGTCCACAATCTGCTACCACCCTGAGTTTAACATCCAGGTAAACTAGGGTCCCTAGAATCCTTAGTGAGCTGCCCGGGTAGTCAGTAGCTCAGCACCAGTCATCTCACATTCAAAATGATAAAACGAAGGGGCAAAATGCAGTCTCAGAACACAACTCCACCCAGAACAAGTACAGGATACGATGACATAGGAGAACTAGGAAACCACATACCTGAAATTTCTGAAATGATCACATCTGAAATACAGAAACAACTCCATCAAGCCATAGAAGAGATTAAATCTGAAATAATCTCTCAGGCAAAAAATGAAATGAAAATAATAATGGAAGAAATGCTTTGCACATACAGAGAAGAAACAGATAAGAGACTAGAAGATCAAAGGCACCAAATGGAAATGTTAAATGAGCAATTCAGGAATGAATTAGAACACATGAAACAGTCTCAAAAAGATTTCCAGGAAATGAAGACTGCCATTGAAAGGTTGAAAAACTGCTTGAATGAATCTGAAGATAGAATTTCAGATCTTGAAGATAGCCTGAACGCTAATGACCGTGAAAGGAAGGATCTCTTAAAGTCAACAAGGAACCAGGAGAAAACAATTCAACAGCTACAAGATGAAGCAAAGAGAAATAATGTGTGAGTAATAGGAATCAGTGAAACAGCAGGAGGCAACACAAATGACACAAAAAGAATGTTTGGAGAAATAATAGCAGAAAATTTCCCAAGAATGGTAAAAGAAACTCTTATGCAGGTAAATGAAGCATATAGAAGTCCAATGAGCCACAACTCAAATAAAACCACCCTGAGGCATGTAATAGTCAAGATCCCAGATATGCAGCAAAAGAACACAATATTAAAAGCTGCTAGAGAAAAGAAACAGATCACCTATAAAGGAAAGCCCATCTGAATCACAGCAGACTTCTCAACAGAAACCATGAAATCAAGAAGAGCTTGGAGCAAGATATTACAGATTCTCAGACAAAACAGCTTCCAACCCAGACTGATGTATCCTTCAAAACTATCCTTCAAATTCAATGGAGAAATAAAATATTTCCATGACAAAGACCAACTGACAAACTTCATGAGTGCCAAACCAACATTATAAAAAGTACTGAAAGATATTCTAGACAGAGAAAAAAGTGACCACAATCCCAAGAACAACAATAGAAAGTAACCCTTAAGCAGAACAAGAAATTAAACAGCAAAAGTAGGAAAGTAACATCAAATAAACAGCACGACAAGAATAAGCCAATGTATAACAATTATAACCATCAATGTAAATGGCCTCAACTCACCAGTCAAAGAAACAGACTGGCAGAGTGGATTAAGAGACAGAATCCCACAATATGCTGTATATGGGAAACACACTTTACTCAAAAGGAAATCCATAGACTGAAAGTCAAAGGTTGGAAAACAATCCTCCATAAAACAGGTTCCCAGAAAAAGGCAGGGGTAGCTGTTATGTTTGCAGACAATGTAAACTTCAAACTGATAACAATCAAAAGAGACAAAGAAGGCCACTACATACTAGATAAGGGAAAACTGCAAGAAGAAGAGATAACAATCCTAAACATGTATGCACCAAATACTGGAGCAGCAAACTATGTAAGGCAAATCTTAACGGGCATAAAAAACCAAATAAACAGTAACACTATTGTAATAGGGGACCTAAATATCCCTTTGATGCAAAGAGACAGGTCAACTGGACTAAAACTCAGCAAAGATATAACAGAACTGAACCAAATGTGTTAACAAATGGACTTAGTAGATGTTTACAAAGTGTTCCACTGCACAACACCAGAATACACATTTTTCTCAGCTGCACATGGGACTTTTTCTAAAATAGACCACATTCTAACCCATAGAGAATACCTACCTAAATGCAAAAGGATTGAAATTATCCCATGCATATTATCTGACTACAGTGCAATGAAATTGGAAATTAATGACAAAGGGAATTCCAAAAGCTTTATAAATACTTGGAAATTAATCAACAACCTCCTGAATAACCAATGGGTCACAGAGAAAATTAGAGAAGTGATTGGAAAATACCTACAAACAAATGAAAATGCAAATACAACTTATAGGAATCTGTGGGGTGCAATGAAAGCAGTCCTCAGAGGGAAATTTATAGCAATGAACTCACACATAAAGAAAACAGAAAGAGAACAAATAAATAACCTAATGTTGCACCTCAAACTTTTAGAAAAAGAAGAACAAGTCAAGCCCAAAGCCCAAAGAAGGAAGGAGATTATAAAGCTTAGGGCAGAAATTAATGCAATCGAGATGAAGAAACTCTACAAAAAATAAGTGAATCAAAGAGTTGGTTTTTTGAAAGAGTAAATAAAATTGATAAACCTCTAGCCAATCTTATCAAAAAAAGAAAGAACTCAAATTCATACAATAAGGAATGAAAAGAATGAAATCACTACAGATCCTACAGAAATTCAAAAGATCATTAATACCTACTTTGAGAATCTTTATTCCAATGGGATAGAAAACCCAGAAGAAATTGACAGATTCCTAGAAATGTACAAATTACCAAAGTTGAACCAGAAAGATATAAAAACCCTGAACAACCCAATATCAATTAATGAGATTCAAAATGTCATTAAAAACTTACTGACAAAGAAAAGCCCAGGCCCTGATGGATTCACAACAGAATTTTATAAAATATTCAGCGAAGATTTAATGCCAGCACTCCTCAAACTCTTCAATGAAATTGAAAAGGAAGCAATTCTCCCTAACTCATTTCTGGTGGCAAGTATCATACTAATACCAAAACCAGAGAAGGACCCAACCAAGAAAGAGAAATATCGGCCAATCTCCCTAATGAACATAGATGCAAAGATACTCAATAAAATACTAGCAAATAGAATACAGCGAATCATAAGGAAAATTATACACCATGACCAGGTTGGGTTATTCCAGGAATACAGGGATGGTTCAATATTTGCAAATCAATTAATGTAATACACCATATCAATAGAGCCAAAGACAAAAACCACGTGATTATCTCAATAGATGCAGAAAAAGCTTTCGATAAAGTCCAACATGCATTCATGTTAAAAACCCTAGAAAAAATAGGAATAGATGGACTCTACCTCAATTTAATGAAAGCCATCTATGACAAACCAACAGCCAACATCATACTAAATGGACAAAAACTGAAAGCTTTCATTTTAAAGACAGGAACAAGACAAGGTTGTCAACTGTCACCACTAATATTCAACATAGTTCTAGAAGCATTAGCCAGAGCAATTAGACAAGAGAGAGAAATAAAAGAAATATGGATAGGAAAGGAAGAATTAAAACTATTTCCTGATGACATGATACTTTACATGGAAGACCCCAAAAATTCCACAAGAAGTCTCCTCAATTAATTGACAAATTCAGCAGAGTAGCTGGATACAAAGTCAACACCCAAAAATCAATAGCATTCCTATACACAAATAACAAACAGACCGAGAGAGAAAATAAGGAAACCATACCTTTTACAATAGCATCCAAGAAAATGAAATATTTAGGAATCAATCTAACAAAAGAGATAAAAGATCTATTCAATGAAAACTACAGTACTCTGAAAAAAGAGATCAAGGAGGATTTCAATAAATGGAAAGCATTCCCTGCTCATGGTAAGGAAGAACCAACATTGTGATAATGGCCGTACTACCAAAATTGTTGTACAGATTCAATGCAATTCCCATTAAACTACCATCAACATACCTCACAGTCCTAGAAAAAACATGCCTTAAGTTCATTTGAAACTAGAAGAGACCTAGAATAGCAAAAGCAATTCTGGGCCACAAGGTCAAGTTAGGTGGAATCACAATCCCTGACGTGAAATTATACTACAAAGCTACTGTAATAAAATCAACCTGGTACTAGCTAAAAAACAGACCTGAGGATTAATGGAACAGACTGGAAGACACATCCACAACCACAGAAACACTCAGCCATCTAATATTTGACAAAGGGACCAAACAAGCTCACTGGAAGAAACATAGCTTCTTCAATAAATGGTGCTGGAAAAATTGGCTTGCCACTTGCCGAAGACTGAAAATAGACCTGTCTATCACCATGCACCAAACTCAAGTCAAAATGGATCACAGATCTCAATATTAAAGCAGAAACACTTAATCTATCGGAAGAGAAGATAGCTAAAAATCTTGAAGACATAGGATTAGGCAGAGAGTTCATGAACAAAAATAAAACTGCAAAGGAAACACTTTAAAGAATCAATAACTGGGACTTCATCTTACTGAAAAGTTTTTGCACATCTAAAGAAATCACCAGCAGAGTAAAAAGAAAACCCACAGATTGGGAAAAAATCCTAACTGGCTGTCCTTCGGATAAACGCCTTCTATGTGGAACATACAAAGAATTAAAAAACATGAGCCTGTCCAAATTCAAAGACCCAATCCAGAAATGGGCATCTGAGAGGAATACACACTTCTCAGATCAAGAAATCCAGGTGGCAGATAAATATATGAGAAAATGTTCTACATCTTTAGGCATTCAAGAAATGCAAATAAAAACAGCATTGAAATTTCATCTCACCCCAGTAAGATTGGCCAGCATCAAGAAATGGTCCAATAACAAATGCTGGCAAGGCTGTGTAGAAATAGGAACTCTGCTGTACTGCTGGTGGGAATGCAGACTGGTGAAACCACTGTGGAGGTCGGTTTGGAGATTCCTTAGCAAACTAGGTCTAGAGGTCCCACTCAACCCAGCTATCCCCCTTCTGGGTATTTTCCCAGAAGATCTGAAAACAGCGTATCACTGTGATATATGTGCACCCATTTTTATAGCAGCACAATTTCTAATAGCTAAATCATGGAAACAACCCAAATGTCTATTCACAGAGGACTGGATTAAAAAACTGTGGCATTTTTACACAATGGAATATTATTCAGCTGTAAAGAAAGACCATCTAGGGGCTTTTATAGGCAAATGGTCACAATTAGAGACCATACTCATAAGTGAGGTAAACCAGATGTGCATGTGCAAACAACATATAGTATCATTAGTGTAGGAACCTAGAGTTGAGAATATAGATTGGGAGGTATGAAGGGAGACTGCTCAAGCGTAGAGAGCAATTGGGATGAAGGGAAGGACAGGAGGATAGCTGAGTAGGTATGTATGTATGCGCGGGATGGCTGACATGGTTGCACTGTTGTCTCATGTCATACTGATGTGGGAAACAATTGGTGATTAGTTGTTTGATCAATCTTGTATGTCTATTTGTATTGTCCTGAGTATACACTTTGAAGCTACCAACGTGTAATACAACAACCACTGTTGATCCCCTGCCACCTTATCTCTAGTTTAGTTTTCGTATTGTTCTTGTGCTACTGTGTGTATGTTTGTTAGTGTTTTTGTTCTTTTACTTTTAAAATATAAATAAATAAATATTTATTTAATAAGTGTAATACACCATATTAACAGAACCAATGACAAAAACCACATGACCATCTCAATAGATACAGAAATGCATTTGACAAAGTACAACACCAATTCATGATAAAAACCCTACAGAAAATTGGAATAGACGATCTTTATCTCAATTTTATAAAAGCCATGTATGACCAACCAACAGTTAACATCATATTAAATGATCAAAAATTGTAAGCTTTCACTTTGAAATCAGGAACAAGTCAAGGATGCCCACTATCACCACTCTTATTCGATAGAGTTCTGGAAACAATAGTTAGAGCAATTAAACAAGAGAAAAAAATAAAAGGAATAAAGATAGGAGAGGAAGAAGTTAAATTATCGTTATTTGTAGGTGACATATTACTCTACATAGAAGACCCCAAAAACTCCATCAAAAAACTTGTACATTTAATTTGCAAATTCATCAGTATAATGGAATATAAAGTAAACGCTCAAAAATCCATAGCATTCCTCTAAACAAGTAATAAACTCACAGTAAGAGAATGTACGGAAAGCATACCCTTTACAACAGCGTATAAAATCTAAATATTTAGGAATCAATCTAGCAAAAGTGAAGCCTGTATAGTGAAAATTACAGTACTGTAGAAGTGGAGATTGAAGAGGATATCAGAAAATGTAAAGTTATCCCTTGCTGTTGGACAGGAAGAACCAATAGAGTGAAAATAGCCATACTCCCTAAACTTCTATGCAGATTTAATGGAATCCCAATCAAAATACCATTATCATATCTCACAAATCTAGAGAAAACATTCCTAAATTTTATTTGGAACCATAAGGGACCTAGAATAGCAAAAGCAATTCTTGGCAACAAAGACAAATCAGGGGGCATGAAAATTCTGGACCTGAAATTATACTATATGGTTACTACGATAAAATCAGGATAGTATTGGCAAAAATAACCATCCTGAGGATCAGTGAAACACATTAGAAGATACACACATAACTTTAAACATACTCAGCCACCTTATTTTCACAAAGGAGCCAAACACATTCATTGGAAGATAGTTTCTTTAATAAATGGTACTGCACAAACTGGCTTTCCATATGCCAAAGACTAAAACTAGATGCATGTATATCATCATGCACTACACTCAAGTCAAAATGGACCAAAAAACTAAATGTTAAAATAGAAACACTAAGTTTACTGGAAGAGAAAATAAGTAGAAATCTCAAAGACATAGTGTATGTAGTGATTTTATGAACAAAACCCAGATAGGAAGGGAAATATTGCAAAGCGTCATCAAATAAGATCTCACTTTATGAAGAAACTTTTACACAGCAAAAGAAATCACCAACAGAGTAAAGAGATGACACATAGCTAGCTTTCGCTCAGACAAAGGACTTTTATCTAGAACATATAAAGAATTGAAAAAATTAGACTCCCTCAAATTCAAAGACCCAGTTGAATAATGGACATTTGAGATGAATATACACTTCTAAAATGAAGAAATACAGATAGCAAATGAATACATAAAAAACTGTTCAACATCATTGGTCATCTGAGAGATGCAAATTAAAACAACACTGAGATACCATCTCACTCCAGAAAAAAGGGCCACCGGGGCTGGGGATATAGCTCAGTGGAATAAGCGCTTGCCTAGCAAGTGCAGGGTCCTGAGTTCGATCCCCAGTACCGCAAAAAAAAAAAAAAAAAAAAAAAAAAAAAAAAAAAAAAAAAAAAAAAGAATGGGATGCTGGTCCTAAATCACAGAAAAAAGGGCCACCATTGAAAAGTCAACTGATAGCACGTATTGGTGGGGCTGTTAGGAAAAAGGAACCCTTCTCCATGGTTGGTTCCAGTGTCAACTGAGGCAACCACAGTGGAAATCAGTGTGGAGATTTCTTTAAAAAACTAGAAACAGAGGTCCTATTCAGCCTAATTATTTTTCTTCTGGGCATCTTCCCAGAAGAATTAAAAATACCATACCACAGCAGTATATGTGTACTCATCTTTATATAGCAGAATTTATTATAGCTAAATGTTGAAAACAACCCAAATGGCCATCAACGGAGCAATAGATAAAAAGATGCTTTTTAATATAAGACAGTACTACTCAGTCATAAAGAAGGACATACTTGGGAATTTTATAGGTAATTGGAAGCAACTTGAGACCATATACATAAGTGAAATGAGTCAGACACACATATTTAAATAGCATATGGTTTCCCCAGTATGAGAAACTGAACAAATAAATAAGGTCCAAAATTTACAATAGATATTGTGAATCAGGAAGAAACTGTTCAAAAGAAAAGACAAACTATAATGGGGCAAAGGAAGGAGGGGAAAAAGTAAAAGGCATTTGTAACACAAAATAGTAAAATAACTATACAGCTATGTATGTGTTGATATTGTGTGGGCAAGATATGATGCCTGTATCTTTTACTCTGAATAACTCTATAAAGACAATGATACAGAGTGTATTAATTATTACAACTCTCTTACTATCCTGCTTTGAAACTGTTCTATTATTTTTATTTTTCTCTTTAAAATAAAAAATAATAAAATTCAAAGTTTCTTGAATATATTAACATATATTTATATTCTGCATTTATTGACGTTCACATCCTACTGATACTTCATATACACATAATTTAAATCATGTTGCTATTATTTTTGCTTATGCATGAATTCGTTGTTTGATTTGTTGTAATAAAAATATGAAAGAAATTGTTCATATTATTACAATTAAGGACAAATAGATTCAATATTAAGAATAAAATTGCCATCTGTGAACAGAACAGTTAACAATTTGAGGCTCTTTAGTTCATATTACTTGCACTTAAATTATTTTAAAGACACTCGTTTTTTTACATTCCTAATGCCTAATCACATCAATAGAAAAGTTCGTTCATTTATTTGAATGTCATAGTACCAAAAAAAGCAGTCTTTAATTAAAAAAATGACAGTTGTAGTCAAGGTTTACAAGGGAATAGATTTAATATAGGACACAGAATCTGTAGGATTATTTTATAATATTCACCCAAAGAGTAAAATGCAAAAGAGTTCAGGAGATCTGTTGACACACTAGAGATCCAAAGGATCCAGGTAAGGGCCTAGATCCCAGGGACGCGCTTGTGTGAACCCAGCTGAAGACCTAGAGCCCATGGCAATGTCCTCACGAGTCCAAATGGAGGCCTAGAGCCCAATGTTTCATGCAAGTCTGTATCAAGGATCTGTACTGGGAAAGCCCAAAGATCAGTGGTGGACACTAGAAAGTCTGCTCCAGTGACACGAGGGACCGGTGCCAGCAGGCTGAAAGATCTGCACTGGTGCCGGGAAACAAAGCTCATGGTAAGGACCAGAGCTCCCCCACAGAGAACCACAGCCATCCTCAGTGACGGCGAGGACCCAAGCTCTTTTGACAATGAGAAGAGCCAAGTTCATTTCAGGAAAGCCAGCGTGACAGGCTTTTCCAGGAGAATCACCAGCCCACCATCTTCCCCTCCAGTTCTCTTTGCACTCTGTTGGCAGCAGTCCTCAGGTGGGCCGTGCACACCCAGCACCACGCTGACTCGGTTCAGTTGGTCATCACAAGTTGACCATTCGTTAATTCATGACAATGACCAATGCTTAGTTATTATACTTCATATATTATAGCTATATATATATATTATAAAGATTAGAAAGACAAAATATCCAGATAAAATATACATTTTAAAAGAAAATTATAAACAATGTTCATTAACCTGCAACTTTTAAGTTAGGAAGCAGCTGAACTATTTTCACTGATTCATAGAAATGTTGAGGAAAAGCAAGTTAAATCAAGTCCTTCTAGTACTCATATTTTTGAAAAACTACAATTTTAATGGCATAGTGTTTTATGAAGAATTAAAATTTCATTCCCTTGATAAAATCTAAAGAGACTAAACAGACTGAAAGTTTTGAGTGGAAACTGTCACCGCACGGGGCCTTTAGAAATGTTGGTAGGGCTTTACTCTGACTGCCTGAGTACATCTCTTCTGCCTCAGATCTGTGCAATTAAAAAGATAAATACTTCACCCAACATATGATGGTCAGAAAGGGCAGATAGCTGATACAGAAATCCTCAAAAACAGATTAAATGTGAGGAATTAGAGAACAAAATAGCACAGCAAATATCGGTCATTTCCTGATGAAGTTCCAGCTTAATAATATATTTTTTCTCAAGTTTCCCAAATCAATGTACAGACAGTACAGTTGTAGCCATAATCGCAGGAGGTTTTTTTTCATAAATTTTTAAGCTGAGTCTTACATGCATACAGCACTATAAAACCTTCTAGGAGCACAGCGATATTTTTAAAAAAGTAAAAATATTCCTTCATGATATTTCTGGCTCCATGATGTCATTGTATACGCTTTACTTAACTGGCATAATTGATCAGCAATCTCAAGCAAATATTCCACAGAAGTAAGTACCAGCAATCCCACTTTATATTTTTGAGCTGTTCTTTTTCCTACTCCTCACAATGAGAATATTTTTGTCACTTCCTTCAAATGCTATCCCTACTCCTTCTTTTCCTAATTATCCTAAGCCAGGAATATAGCTCAGCAGTGCAAACCCCTGCCTGGCAAGTGCAAGGTCTTGAGTTCCGTTCCTGGTACCAAATAAACAGAAACAACAAAGATCAACAGAATTGTCCATTCTCCCTCTCAATAGGCAGTTTAGAAAATTTGGTATGTAATGTTTTAATGCTTTCAGATTCCAAATAAAACTGGAAACCAGTAGGTCTTAAAAATTATCTTCACCTTTGTTGTAATAAAACACCTATCTCTCTTATTTAATTGTGCATAAAAGTCTAACTTCTCTCTGTTTTGTTGATTTGATGATTTGTAGTCAACCAATTTCTAACAAATTTTAAAGCGCAAAGTTTCATTTAATAAAATGGATCCAATTTCTGGGGCTTGATTTCTTTTTTCCAGGTCACTTACTCTGCATATGACTGGGTAATAGTTCTGATCCATTTATCATTAAAGTTGCTAGAAAACATTCTTTAACCCAATGCTCTAGTTTTCTCACTTCACATGTATTACATTCCAAATCGGTTTTGAACTTAAATGTCCTTTTCTAATGGCTCTTCGCTAAAAGCACATCTAACATTGCCATCAACAGTAAACATAATTTTTATTTTACTAGAACCTTTCTGAGTACTTAACACTGATAAATACGCTATTTCTTTAAATGTTTAAGTTTGAAATGCCGCATTTCCTTTGCTTTTATCTGTAACATCTTTTTCTCCATTCTGCTCTGTAATAGTTTCCCCAGTCACTTTTGTGTTCTCAAGCTGTTTTTCTCTCCCAAGACAACTCTTCTGTATACAAAGATCCAAGCACTACAGATAAAGACCGATCTCTGGTATGATTCTTTATGCCAAATCACTACTAAAGTTTAGATCAAAATATTTCTGGGAGTTACCTCAATTTAATTTATACTGAAACTTTCTACACCACACGTCCAAAAGTGAACTCATGTGCCTTCAACAAAGTGGTCAGTTTGGGTATTTTTTTGTCAGTGAATGGTGCTGACATCCAACTTGCTAACAAGTGAAAACCTAGGAAGAATCCAGGATATTTGCTTTCATTTTCTCTAAGGTAATGTTCTTTCAACAGTTACCAACAAATCAGAGTCCTAAGTTCCTTTTAAACTATTGTCTTACTCACTTTCTGATTGCTGAGACAAAATACCAGTTGCAACCCACAATTTATAGTAGAGGTTTATTTTGGTTCATGATTTGTAGAGCTTTCAGTCCTTAGTCAACTGGCTCCAAGGCAGGGCAGCGTGTCAGAGGGGGCATGGTAGAGAAGAAGCTGCTCAGGACCAAGCAGCAAGGATGGAAACAGAGATTAGGGTAGGAGACCAGAAAGGAACAAGGCCTGCTAGGTCACGCTTTCACTAACCAATCTGTTCCCACCAAAAACCTCCTCCTACCAGCAACTCAGCTATAAATTCCCATCATCCACTCACATCGCCATGGTCCCCAAAGTCTCCCAAAAGTTCCTCGGGGATATCTAGATGTAAACCATAAGTACCATACACCTCCTCAAAAGAGACTGTGTTGAATCTGGCAATAAGGCAAGTCTACTTGAAACTCTATCGTTACTGTATCCAGTTCTCAGCACAGCTACAGTTGGAAATTATGTAGGAAGTTTGGGGGTTGATCTTAGTCTTTCACGTAACACTCATATCCTCAGCATCTACCTTTGCTTGACTTTCGCTGCTTATGTCAACTCAAGAAAACTGCCTGAAAAATAAAATTATACGAATTATGAATAGGGAAATTGAAGTAGCCATGAAAATTTAAAAATTGCTTAAACACATTGACAGATTTACTAATTGACTGTTGCTATTTTTTCAACATTGGTTTTCATCTTTTAATTCTGCTGAAATGATATTTTTATCAAATATATCTTTTCTAAGAACATTATATATAAACTCATTCATAAATTGACAGGCTCTCTGAGCAGAGATTAACATGAGTAACTATAATTTTCTGTAATCTATCCTGTCCTTTAATTTTTGTGATTTACAAACAACTTTTTAAAGAGTAGATGAAGTATAATTTGGAGGTCAGCCATTTATTAAATATATCTTATGGACCATCATTACTTTCTCCTGAAAGTTCCATTCACTTTTTAAATTCTACAAAAGGTGTAGAAAATAGACATTGAATATAATTAGTGATAATTAAGCCATGACATATCATTGATTCTGCATATTTCCTGAATACTGTAGATATTAAATCAATTTAGCTGACAGAAGTTCAGCCTTTCTTTTGAAAGTCATTTGGATCAAAATGTAAGAAAACTGCAGTGTACCCTTGAGCAATGCCATTTGTCCAGCTTCAGCTGACCCGTTAAAAGTTCAATTATATATCACTATGAGAATGATGACTAATAGGCTGAAATTATTTTGTTTCATTATTTTGTTTCATATATTCTTTTAATATTGCAAATTGGATAAATAACAATACCCTCTTACTGATTTGATCTGCTTGTGGTGGTTCATGGAGCCACTGGACCACAGTGTCAGGGGTTTTAAGGTAGCAAAGGAAAGTAAAGCAATATGCTAATATATGTAAGCACATTTAGAATGATTTATGTTATACTATATAATCAGGCTTTATTTTATGTTTTTCAACTTAAAATACATGAAACTCACAAATATGTACCAAAACAAATTCATAGTAGTAAATTAGAGCAGAAGTGTAGTGGCAGGCTTTATTTTTTCAGTAAATAACTGGATATTTCAATCAGTCTAACTACAAGATTCTTTATTAAGCCTGATTACATTGCAGATTATAAAATGCCCTAATAGGACCAATAAATTAGACACACCTTTCTTAGAATAAATTGACTAATAATATTTAATTGTTGAGTTAAGAGTAAATGTCTATGAACTTAGCCAGAAGGTTGAGATTTTAATTAGGTATTAAGGTGTTTAGGTTACTATAAATCAGATTTCCTTTCTGTTGCTGAAGAATCCAGATTGATAGTGGCATTAACAATACCATTAAATCTTGAATAAATACTAACTTGCCAGCACTTAGAAGAAACTGACCTGGGGGAAATTTTTGTTAATACAGCATTTTTCTAAATTATCACATTTTTAAATGCTCATCACAGGTGTTATCCTTTAATATTAATATTTAGATACTGGTAATCAAATAACATACTTTTAATCTGCTCTTTGAGTTTAAGACATTAGTCTTTCATTTCTTCACTTCTTAATAACCGAAAGCAAGTTTCATAAATAAGGTCATACCTGCTAACAGATTCAAATATATTCCAATATTCTGAAAAATGAAAATGAGCTAACGTTTCTATTTCTAATTGTCTCTAATTTTCAACATAACTACTGAAAATATGTTTGTTCACATTAAATTTCAAAAATTCTTGATGGTTAGAGGCCTAAAAAGGCTTGTTTCTCCTTCATTTTTCTCAATGTTTATAATTCCTGTTATTGCATTCTGGTTCTATAAGTAATAAAGTATTCCATGCATTAATTCATGTAATCCTTACCCACACTCTTACCAAAGCCTTACCCATAGTTACCCATACCCATATCCATACATGGACTCCACCCATAATCCACCCATGCGAGAGATGAGGAAACTAACTTGTGCACACATTTGGCCAGAGAAACCAGTTTCTCATTGAAATCGATAGCCTGTTGGGATTAATGGACAATGGTTTAAAGCCTGGTTTTCAGAATCAGACAACTGGATGTAATTGCTAACTCTAATAGTTGTTTTGGAGATACAATCAGAATACAACACCCATACATCATTAAAACAGTGTCCAAGGAGCTGATCTCAAATTGATGGAAATACATTTGAAAAAGGGTTGTGGGTTCTTAGTATTTAAATATTAATTATAGAGACTAAGGTTGAAAAAATGTCCTGATAATTTAGCAAGAATAGTTATCAATATATTTCCTTTTCTTAAATGACTTATAAAGTACAGAAGAACTGAATGCTCTATGCTGTACTTGCTGATGATAAATGGATACAGGTGGAGGTGTAATTGTGGGTGTAGATGTAGAGGTAGGTGTAGAAGTTGAAGTCAAGATAAATACAGATACATGCTAGAGGATATAGAATTTTAAGCCTTTGTTCATCTTACTAGACCTGGTTTATCAGAGCCTTGTGTGAGGGCAATGTGTTTGTGTGCGGCAAAGAAAAGATCAAAAGCTCACTGAAAAAGTGAAGGGAGAGGCACAAGCAGGAAGCTGTGAAGGGATCACACCTGGTCTTCTAGAAGTTTTTCCTTGTTTCCGGGTGATATCTATTAGGACATAAGGTTTGGTATTCATTCTGCTGATAATTCTGTGCTGAACTGTTGTACAGGCTCATTCAAAATAGATATTTTGAAGAGAAGAGGGGGAAATCCTTACAGAGACTATTCTCCGGGTGCACAGATAACGGTGCATGTGAGAAGGTCCAGAAGAAAACAGCCATTTATTCTCAATTGTGTTTGAAAAGAGAAAGAATGACACCCGGAGCAAAGTTATACGTGGCAAATTTGGAGGCGAGTAAACCAACGCGAGGCTGTTCAAAACACACAGGGGAGCAATAGCGGCAGTAAGAAGGACAGGTCATATTGTGGTTATATTCTACAGATGATGAAATTGAATTTTCTTTTTGATCCAGTACAAGTAGAAGAAAACAACAGAACAATCCCAATAGAAACCTAGAGGTTCTTTCTAAGTGTTTTTATACATTTATTCTTAGAAACTATGCAACACTGCAATTAAAACTGATTTGAAGGGAGTGGTTGAAAGTTTGGATTCCAGCTGGGACATATTTATTTTGGATCATCTATTGAATGTTCAAGCAAATATGTTGAATGACTTTTTAGATATATGGGCTGGATTAAAAGCAAAATGTGTGAACTAGATTGTTATTTTTGAGATCAGTGGAGGCAAAGCTGCTACTTAAAGCCATAGGACCGGATTCCATACATAACGGAGTAAATACTGGAAAAGGAAAACAAAGGGGCCTCAGGTCAAATGTAGGAATTTTTCCAAACAAAATGGTGATGTGATGGTGAATGCCCGAGTAACGTTAAGAAGGAGCTGCAAGTGAGACGCAACACAAAGTTTGCTCCTCCTGAAATAAATTGAAGGGGCAGTTTAGGGATCGATTTTAGTAACAGACCTCAGAAGTATCCTTTAGATTTTCCATTTTCTCGTGTTGCAAATATTGTTTTTGTCTTTGGAGTCTTGGGTAAGACTGGTTCGAGGGATAATAGAATGGGAAACCTGCAGTTATTGTCTACGGGCCGGAATAATAGCATTAACTATTTCCCAGGGTTCTGCAGGCAGATAATTAGCTTATTTCCGTTCATCGTAAAGCAAATTGCTAGTTTATATACATTTTAAAAAGTGACTATTTACTACAGTTGTTTTAATTATTTCTAGAATGTTCCTATTTAAGAAGATTAAAGAAGGAACATTAAAGACTGATATATCATATGTAATTTTAAAAACCCTGGATAACATTTATTACTGAAATTGGAAATCAGTTTGACACAGTCTATCGGAGTTTTAAATGTTATGCTAGAGGAGCTTAAAGCAAAGAGCAAAGAATGAAATCTATTTTTTATCCTTAGTGCAATCACACATACTTTCCAATTTGGATAGTACTTTGGTGAGCAAAGTGTATTTTTGATAATTGTATATTTTTGATAACTGTAAAAAAATATAACTGTAAAAGGTACATCTTTGATAACTGTAAATTTGGAGCCAGATATAACTGAAAACTTTTAAATGTAGGTAGTAGTCTATGTAACCCTATTTATCTGAATCAAGATTTCCTCCTAGAGTTAACAGATTTCCAAGGTCGGCAATGGTTTTATGGCAAATGAGTATTAATCAAGATCACTAGCGACTAGAGGGTGAGGATGAAGGGATTCTGTTTGCCCTAAAACAATTTATTGTTTCCCTCTTTCTCTTAATTTTTTTCCCGTAGCTCTGTTGAGGTGACTGGCCAGAATTCTCTCACTCTCTTTCTGCCTTCCATTTTATTGAGCTCATTGGATATAAGCAAAACAAACAAACAAAAAAGAAACTACTTAAGGTTTGCCCCTTCTTAGCATCTCTGACTGAAAAGGATAAATGCTTACTGATGTGG
The DNA here is from genome assembly GCA_004027595.1 of Dinomys branickii. Lineage (NCBI taxonomy): Eukaryota > Metazoa > Chordata > Mammalia > Rodentia > Dinomyidae > Dinomys > Dinomys branickii. Next base: position 87,562 of record PVLD010002399.1, on the reverse strand, counting down.
AGGGCCTCACCTGTCAGAAGCGGGTGCACCTTGGCAATAATAAGACCTTTGCATCCAGGAGAGAATCCTGCTTTTCTTTGAACTCAATCATGGAATGTCCGCAATTATAAAGCCATTGAAAATAACGTAGCTTCAAGGTCTCCTGCTACTGCGTAATAGATATGAGACAAGCATTTTGGATTAATCTGTTTATAATTTATATGACATTGTTAGAAAAATGAGAATGATTCTATAGGAAAATAATGTGAGAAAAGAGCAGAGTCACAAACAGCAAGTCCAATGTGATCTATTTCTAATATTCATCACACGTGCATTTACATTTTTATGACAACATTTTATATCAGTTTATCTATTCAAGATACTGCTGTTGTCATTCACTGTGCTATATGCCAAGGTCACAGCCATGAAGAAGTTACGGGCTTTCCCATAATAAGTGCACGAGCACCATGAGAGAGTGAAGTTTATGGTAAACATTAAAACCCAGTGTGCCTAATGCACAGTAAATTAGTGAATGAACAGTCTAATAGAAGATGAAAGAGTATTTAAATCTGTTAATAAAAATGTAAATATATGCACAGGTATAAACTCAATGGAGAAAAGTCATCAATATTTGATTACTGTTTGAATATGCATGGTGGGTCAAACAGAAAACTTTCTAATAACGCCTAGCATTGTTCACTGGACACCTTACAGCCTTATCAAGCTTAGTAATACTGATATGATTTGGAAGATTACCTAACTACTAACTACTTCATTGTCCCAACTATAATCCAAATCTTTTTAAATGAATTCACAGGTGAAAATTAACATGCAGGTTAAACAGAAAATTAAGGACTCCATAGTTTACAATGGTATTTTTGAAATTAAAAAAAAATTCTATAAAATTTTCATAAAACCATTTCCGTGAACATATTACGAACAATTTACTATGGGGACGAAGTAGTTGAAGCATTGGTTTCTTAATCAGTAAATCATATTTAATGTATACAATTAATATCAGAAACTTTAAATCCTATTCATTGAACTTTACCCAATGTTTTATTTCACTTTTAGGGGCAAAAGTATCAAAGAGAAGCATAAATTAAATGTTTGCACATAGGTACTCAGTGAGCATTCTCCTCAATACACTCATCAAATGTTATATAGAAATCACTGACTAGTTCTTTGTCTCTTTCCAATAATTTTAGGCATGTAAAGTTAAATGCAGCATAAGTACTGTACTTTGATGACAAAACTAGTATCATTACTTCATTTTAGAATTTGTTTTGTTTTTTTTGAGGCAGATTCTTGCTGTATAGTTCAGTTTTCCCCTGAACTCCCTATGTAGCCCAGGGTGGCCTAGAACTTGAGGCAATCCTGCTGTCTCAGCTTCCCTGCTGCTGGGATTATAGGAGTGTGCCACTGCACCCAGCTAGAATTTTTTATTACACTTCTATGTAAAAATTTGCTCTTTTAATTCCATTTTATAGGTGTGGTATAATTTATTTGAAGAGTACTAAACTCAGTCATTTAGTTTTTATGAAGTATTTTACTATGAACATCACAGTGCTGGCATATGATACCACTTGACATATTCAATTTATTCTGTCACGTATACTAGAATTTCTAGAGAGAAATGTATTGGACCATAGGACTTTTACATTATTACTTGTTTTTCCTAAAATGAAATCACTTTTTCTAAAGCCTGAGAAAATTATACTCCCCTAAGAGGTGTTCTTGAGTGTCCAAGAAATTATGTTATAAACAGTTTGCATCATTGTCAAGCTATAGTAAACTATTACACTCTTCAATTTATATGTACTTTGATTTCTTGAGGGAAGCTGAATATCTTCCATATGTTTAAATATTATCACTATGTAACTCCCTGAAAAATGTCTGCTTAAACAGGTATTACTTTTATGTTAATATAGATCCATTTAGTATGGATTTCTGTAAGCATTTTACAAAATGGGAGCACTCGAACTTTTATTGTTTTATATTTTACAAATAGTTTTTCAATTTGCCTTTTTGACAGTTTTGTTTGCTTTAATTTTAATATACTCTCGTATATAAGTTTTTAAGGCACCTAGTTTCTATAATAAAATTAGACTTCGCTAATACATTTTGCTTATATAAAAAACTGGTATTTTTGCAATACAATTAGTTGTATTTATTGATTACATTCATTTATTTATGTTAAAGTCTATGATGATGATAAATATACTTAGAAGAGTGAGGTAGAAAGGCATGAGCTGCAAGTGCCCAAGGAGAAGAATTTCCATCGTTGAGGGCCCGGGACGCCGAACTTTCAGCTGGTGAGTGGCTTTGTTTTGAAAGAGTTAACCCCTTACAATTTATACTCACACAAAAGGGAGTCAGCTTTTGTCTGCAGCTCTCCTCTCAGGTATTTCAATGTCTGGAGTCTATGCAAGCTGTGTTGGGGCTTTTGATAGCACACAAATATGTTTTGAACTCTAAAGATGCTGTTAATTCCACGATGTTATTTAAAAAGTTGGCTTTATGTTTTTTTTTTAATTTTTCTATCCTGAAATCTCTTCCGTATGACTTATAGTACATAAATAGTAAAAATCCTACATTTTTCTTCAACGTTCCCACTACATGTTTTAAAGAAATTAATGTGAATATGCTAATTGTTTAACATATCTGGGGGAGAGACCTAGCATTGCATTTTGTTAGGTTAAACTTGAATGTCAGCTATATTTCAAAACAGCTTGCAAATACAAAAATACAAATTGAATAAAAAGATTATTTTCTGTGGGGGGTAAGACAGAAAAGACATACAACGCACATAGATTAAACAGCATAAGGGCAGCGAGATGATTCACAAGTTAAATGAACATTTCAACACCTGTCCCCAATGTGTTTTGAATTCATTTAGGTTAGTTTCTATTTATTTTTTTATTTTAAAACTAAAAGAAGAAAACATTAACAAACAGACAGCCATATACAAAATAGCATAAGAACAATACAAATAATACAGAGCTACAGACAAAGTGGTAGGAAATTAACAATGGTTTTCGTATTACGTATTGATATCTTCAAAGTGGTTTCTCAGGAAAACAAATAGAGACACAATATGATCAAACAATTAATCATTAACTGTTAAGGTCAGTTTCTTATAATGAATCTACTTATACATTTAGGGCTTAGGTTTAGTAGTTATTGATAAGCCTCATATTTTCCTAATAACTGTTATTTATAGAGAGAAATGGCCTTAAAGCTAAGTCAAAGACTATCTGCAGTGCTCGCATGTCTATGACCACTAGAAAATAAAAACAATAGTTATTGCTTGCTGTGGTATTTTTTTTAGATGAACTCAAAGTCAATTGTAAAAAGCACTATGGCTGAACTTTTGATCTAAATATTGGTCTGAAACTTAAGTATACACGCTTAGCAGATGTGACACATATTTCATAATATAGATCTGTTTTGAATCTGTTAAACTGAGAGATGATTAATTTTACAAATAATCTTTGTTCTCAAACTTGATAAAAATGATAACTTCATCTCTGAAAAATAATACCTATATTATCCACTATTGTTTAAACATCAATTAAAAATTAAATATAGTACTCAATAATTTTAAAACATATTCGTTAATTAAGAAAATTATATTAGTATCTACCACGAATTCATTCCAGAATTAACAAAGTATACATATATTTTGATGAATAATACATTTTGGATGAATGTAATGCTAAGGAGGAAGGCATTGTTTTAAATCACTTATACTTCAACATTTGATGGGATTTTGAAGCCCAGTTTTACTCAGGTAAGGAAATAATCTTTCCATAGTGTTTTAGATGTAACTACCAATCTTTTAAATGAGCATATATAATGCTACCTTTTGAGTTTAGCTTCTTAAGGACCAATGCCACCTTTCATTATGAAATGGTCATTAGTACCATTATGCACTTGCTGCATGCTGGCTGCTGACCTTACAATGACCCTTACTTTGCCCCATGATTGGAATTCTTCCATGGTCATCTGAACATGTTCCAGACTCTGAAGTTACACCTCCACTAGGAAAATAACCTTCAGTCATCTGTCAGATCTGAGTCACGCAGTGCTGTATAAGGGATCTGCTCTCAGGGATGACCTACATAGGAGGGTTCTTTCTCAACTCTTGCAAAGCTCTACATACATGGAAATGCCTCTTTTCCTTCAGTATTTTTCTTATAATTAGTATATACTAATCACACAAATTAACAAGACCCAATATGGCATTTTCTTACATGCAAATGATATGTATTGATCATGTCCATTCCCTCTTCAACCCTCTTTCTATCTCCCCTTTCTCTCCATCTCTGCTCCTCCTCGCAGTCCATATCAATCTTTTACTTTCATGTAGTCTTTTAAAAAATGCCTTTACATGTGAGAGAAAGTATGTAATACTCATATTTCTGCTTTGGGCTTAATTAGCTTAACATGATGCCCTCCAGCTTCAGCCATTTTTCTTCAAAGGACAAGATTATTTTACTTTATTTTAAAAAATAAAAGAACAAAAACATATTAACAAACAGACATCCATTTACAAAATAGCACAAGAACAATACAAGCAATACTGAATTTCATGTAAGGTGACAGGAAATTAACAATGGTTGCTGTATTATATATTGATAACTTCAAAGTGGTTACTCAAGAAAACAAATATAGACAGGTAAGATTAATCAAATAATGAATCATTAACTGTTCCTTTCATTAAAGTGATATGTCAGTAGTAGAACTATGTTAGCCATCCTGTATATACATACACACATAGTTTCCCCTTCTTTCTTTTCTCTTTTCCCTCATCCTAGTTGCTCTTTACTTTTGAGCAGTTTCCTTTCATTTCACAATGTCTATCATATCTCCTAATTTTTATTCACTCTTTCAGGTTCTTACACTAGTGAGACAATACAAAACTTACAGATGCAGGTCTGATTTATTTCATTTATGAGTATGGTCTCTAGTAGTGACCATTTACCTATAAAAACCTCAAGTTTATTTTTCTTTTAGCTGAATAATATTCCATTATGTAAAAATATCACAAATGTTTTATTCAATCAGCAGTGACTGGACATTTGGGTTGCTTCTATGATTTAGCGATTACAAATTGCACTGATATAAACATGGGTGGTGCACTTAAATCTCTGTGATAGGTTGTTTTCAGATCTTCTGGGAAAATACCCAGAAGGGGAATAGCTGGGTTGAAAGGGATTCTAGACCTAGTTTGCTGAGGAATCTCCAGACTGATTTCCACAGAGGTTTCACCATGCAAAGGAGAGGATTTTTTGCTTTTTTATGACTGTGTAATAGTCTATTGCCTGTACACGGCATATTTTTATCTATTCATCTATCAGCAGACACCTGAACTGAGTCAATATCTTACTCACTGTGAACCGCAACACATACATATGAGTGCACATATATCTCTGTTGTGTGAAATGTCACTTCCCAGGGATATAGATCTAGAATTACTGTATTGGTAGATCCTATGATATTTCTACTTGAAGTTTTTTGAGGCAACACCAAACACTTTTCCATAGCGGCTCTATTCGTTTACATAGTAGGTGATAAAAATATGTATAAGTTATTTTTTCTCTACATTCTTGCTGGCATTTTTTATTTTGTTTTAAACAACTAGATGGAATCCCATTGCAGGCTTGATTTGCGTTCCCCAGGAATGTAGTGCAGTTGAGAATTTCTCACATATGTGCTGGCTATTTCTCTTTCTTCTCTGAATGTGTCTTCCTTATGCTGAAGACTGAATGACTTTACGGGAGAAGCTGCGGAGGTTCACTCTTCTAAGTAAGTTTTCCCAAAATTTGAAATTCCCCATGCTTACATCATGGCTTAGTGAACTTACTGGTTGAACATCATTGCTAGAAAACCAGTCAAATATCCCTCATAAGGCCTTATTTCGGGCAATTTTCTTCCCGTTCAGCTCCACAACCTGATATAACATCTCTCATAAAAACATGACTTATAACTCTGTGTCTTTACAGTGTGTATGCTGTATTCTTGCTGCTTAAATGTTTCACCCCCATTGGTAATTATAATGGAAATTTCATTCATATTTTTCTCTCCACCAAAAATATAGCATTTCCTGCATGAATCGTTACCTAACTCTTCCAGAAATGCCAAGTTATATAATATTTAGTTTTTCTTTTATTGGCTATTTCTTCAAAGCATGAGATAGTTTTTAAAATTAAAAATGATAAAGGTGACAGATTAATTAAAATGTGTTTTAGATTATCACACAAAATAACTTGTAGCATGATTATCTGAAGAATTCAATAAATATTTGAGAAGAGGCATGGTGTTTCAGGGTACCTTTTCATCTGGTATTGTGTGTCAGTGACAATGGCAATTGTGACTTGATAGCATTTAAGTTTGTTCTTAGGCCATTAGTAGCAGTTTTGAGATAGCTTTATGTGTTTTGAGATAGCTTGATATGTGTCAAACTTGCTATGAGAAGTAGTAATTATCTAGAGAAGAAGGCAGTTAGGTAACAGTCATCACAGAGTGTTCTCACGGTATCTTTTCCCTTGCAGAGCTGGGAGTTTCAACATGAGTCTTAGATATGGGTGTCCTAATGCAATGCATTTTCACTTTGCCTGCTGTGAGAGAGCTACTGGCTTTGATAAAGCTTTAGCAAAGCAAAGATGCTTCATCTGTGAAGCACTGAAGGTAATAGTTTTAATAACGGTTTTTAAGCTGTTGTATACAAGTCTTTCACTGTGTTCATTTGAAAAGCAGATGCAAGTTGCCAAGTTGACATAACAGAAAGCTGTTTCCCAGGGGATGCGTATTTTTTTCTCCTGGATTCCATATTAATAGATGAAAACGTTTTCTCTTTGAAAAATCTTTGTGGTTTAAATTCGAGTGACATCAACTGCAAATAGCCTGAAGCAAAGTTCACTTTGATTGTTCTCTTGAATGATCTAGTCACTTTGGAAGATAACTCACATCAAGGGGAAACTGTTTAAAAATGAGATGTGGAAGGAAAGTTGAAAATGCACGTACTTGTTGAAATAATTATTAATTTACTGACTTGCCTGGAATTAGCATTCCATTGTGACTTCCAAATTACTCTTTTAAATATCCCTCTCCCTTGCTTTCTTCTGCTAATATAAATTCTACTATTACAGAACATGGGATCGTAGCTACTTCTCTCAACATCCTTATGGATAACAAAACTAAGAGCTAGAGAATGCAAGTAATTTTCTTTTCCTTGCACTTTCTCAGTTGTATGAACTTCTTTAATTTTAAAATAGTACTCTCTTCATCAACCTTCCATTTCCCAAATGGAAGTCTCCATAATCCAAATTGGAGCAGAGTGGCCCAAATTAGAATTACAGCCTGAACACTGCAATTTCTCCTTGGCGTTAGGAAGAGCTATTATCACATCAAAGGCAACTGGAAATAGAGAAAGGGGGAAATACTTCATTTAGTTAATTTATGATTTCTCTAACTTTTCTGGTCACTTAGCTCTCAATTTTATCTTAATATCTGTTAGAATTCACGTTGGAAAGGCTATACCTTCAGGGATCATTTCTATGGTATGTGGAATCCAGTTTGGTCAATTTTATTTAAATGTACTTTGATAAACTTTAAAATATACCATATTAAAGGGAAATGAGTCTTGTAAGAAATACAATAATGTCTTCTAGAGTGTTTATTCAGTAATTTTTACTAAATAGGTTTTATCAAAGATATCATGGCAATGTCCTTTGATGTTAAAGGAGTTCGTATGAGATGTTAAAAAATAGTGTCAGTATTTTAAACCTCTATGTTTGCCACTGCAATAGTTCAGATGTATTATGGAATTCCCATAAATCACAGAATTTTTAATGGGGATTGCAACCAGGGTGTTTACACTGAGCTATGTCCTCAGATTGTTTTTTGTTTTTTTTTTTTCAGGTTTAGCCAGGGTCTCTCTAAATCATTATTACACCTTTCCTGCCTCCATTCCCTAGTGTGCTGGGTTCTACACAGATGCGACCATGCTCAGGTTAGAAATATTAATGTAATAAAAATCACTGGTTATCCTCTTTGAAAACTCAGATGACAATATAAATTTTGTGCTTGGCTTTAGTATCTGTTCTGTTGCACCTGAATTCAAACTTACCAAGAGGATGCAAAAAGAACATTATAGCCCACCACATTTAGACTGTTATGATGGAAATACTGATACAAAGCCTGACCCATTATAATGTGACCCTTAAAACAATGGAATCTTCATATGTCATGTGAATAGTTTCAAGTTAAGAACTTGGCAGCCCACATGCATCTAAGGCATACATTTCCATTGTACTTCTTTATTCTAAATTAAAAAATGTAGAAGCAAATCTTATCAACATTGCTTCATTAAAGCCATTTGGACATTGTCTGAAGAATCAGAGCAGGCACGAAATCATGAAGCATATGACAGTTACATAGCTTACTCTTAAAATGGAGCCACTCCCACCTGAGAGTAACTGTACCTTAATGTTGCCCAGGGTAGATACTTAATATTCCTTTGTACATTCAACATTCGAAAACCTATGAGACAGGGGTCCATTTGTACTACCTCCCATTACACTGGTCTCTGTTACACCCAAAGTGAAACAGACAAGCAAAGAGATTTTCCTTTAACCCACATAGCTCTTATAACACTCTTGTAGAAAATGCCAGGGCTGGGGATATAGCTCAGTGGAATAAGCGCCTGCCAGCTAGTGCAGGATCCTGAGTTCAATCCCCAGTACTGCAAAAAAAAAGAAAAAGAAAAAAAAATGCCAAGCATTTATGGGCATGCAACTTAGAACTCCTGAATGGTGATCTCAGGGTGGTCCCCAAAGTATCTGTGAAGGACTCTATTGATAGCAGAGAAAATGTAAGAAAATAATTCTAGTTTTATACATCTGAGGTGGTTCCATGACTTCTATTTGCTTTAATAGCTACTTTCATGTTGCTTTTCAAAGTAGTTTTTTGTCTTATAAATCAACTGGAAAGAATCTGGTAAGGGTTTCCATTGAAGACAATAAGAGGTCAAGTGTTTATGCTGGAAACTAGTACAGTTGTTTAAGGCCAAGATCCACGCATGCCATTTTCTTGCAAGTATTCTAATAGAATAAGGAGGATTGAGATCTTTGATTGAAGCAGGATTTGGAAAAATCTCCTTTCTATCATTTCACTAATTTTATCTACTCCTTCAAAGTGTGCTCTAAATTATCTTTTAGCCAAAACTTTCCTGCATCATTTTCCTTAAACTGGAAACTAATCATTAATTGAGATATGTCAGCTTGGCTTGCAAAAGACTGCATAGCATCTTAGTAGAGTTCTGGGCGTGTCTGTGGATGACGGACATTTAGTCGAGCAAGCTTGAGGAAGAGACTCACACAAAGTGTGGGTGGCACCAATCAGTAGCCTGAAGGGAGCAAAAAGAGAAAGAAGGGAATGTTTCCGTTGCAGAGGAGCTTCAGGCTTCAGCACTGCCTTTGGATATTGCTCTCCAGTTTCTTTGGGCTTCTGTGGTCTCTCGCAAAACCTGGCAGCAGTGGCTCTGCAGTTACTGTACTTTTCTACTCTCTGGATTAGAGATGGTCATTTTGGATGGATCCACCTCTGATCCTTCAGGTGGCCATTGGGATTCTCCTGCGTCTGATCCTGTAAGCTCATCTAAGAAATATTTCATAAATAAATATATGCTTATATTGATTCAGTTTCTCTAGAGAAGTTTCGCTACTATGCAGAAACTTCCTCCTTTAATCTTTGATTATTATCCTGTTTTAGTTTTTGCATTGCACCTAATAGTTTCTAACCTAAGTATAGTTCACTAATTTAACATGTTCACAAATTGTCATTCTTTTTATACTACATACTTTCAGGGATATTTGTTTGTTTTTTAGTTTATTTGACTTTTAAAATTCAAACATGTTAAATCTTAGCACAAAATAAATAGTAATTCCAAAAATACGATTATTAAGGTTACTAATGTTAAAATGAAGATGTTCACGTTTAATTATTCTACATTTTTTTTGCCTTAATCTTATTCAACAGCTTCTTAAACAAGATATGACTACACTACGCTACATATTTGGAAAACAATTTGATTTACTTTATTCTCCTTTAAGTTCTTTTTATGAGTGCATTTGTACTAATATTTCCAGATTCTGTTCAAGTATGTACACAATATTGGAAGTGTCACAGGGATTGATGGTATTTTATCCAATTTTTTTCTCTTTGATAAACTTTGCTTTCTGATCTTTTCTCTACCTGGGTTCCATATGGTTAGGAAATTATGTTCAGTTAATTCCTAGGAGAATTAATCCTCTCAATATACTTTAGTATTAACTTATCTGGTTAAATATATATGAAATAATACATTAAAATATATTGATTCATTAAGACTCACTTTGAATCATTCTATACATATCTTTATTTTTGTGATAGTAAAAAAACCAATGTAAGCCAGACATGGTGGTACACACCTGTAATCCCAGCACTAGGGAGGCTGAGGCAGGAGGATCACTGCAAGTTTGAGACCAGCCTAAGCTACAAAGAGAGCTCAAAGCCAGCATGAATTGCATAGTGAGACTCTGCCTCAGGAAAAAAAAGGCAATGTAGGGCTCACTATTTTCTAATAAGCTATGTGCTTATATGAATATGTATCTGTTTCCTTACCAGCTATTTGACTACAGTCAAAATAATTGATACATATATAATAAATATATATTAAACACATGCACACGTATATATCTGTCTTATGTTTAAAGTAACTCAATACATATTTTATGAGGAGAGAAACCTTTTCTACATCATGACACTAAAAGTAAAATGTACAGCTTGTTTCTTCTTGAAAATTCAGGTTTTAAGGCTTCTCATTAATGCTGATGTTTTAGAGCCCCTGCCTACACACTTTGCAGTTGCATGTAGAATACAAATTGGATCACTTCATTTCTATACCCTGTATGAAGTGCCAGCTTGGGGAGACTGCTGGGTTAACCTGTCTGGCCATCACTCTATGACAAACAGCTGAATCATTTTACTTTATCTGAGGTGAGCCGTACTTACTGTCATAACATGTCTCATTCGCTTCTGTCGAACACCCTGTGCTACCTCCTGAGACTTCTCACTCCTAACGAATGCCAATTTCCCATTATTTATATCCCTATCTTTCATTGTAGAAAAACAATGCTATGTATTTTGCATGTCTTTAGTTTATGTAAAATACTTTTTATGTTTAATAACTCTTAATGTACATCAAACCGGATTGTACCCAACACCACATTGAAAAGAATCTACCTTTGTCGTTTATATTACTTTGGGTAGGAAATCTCAAAGAGGGTTGTATATGACCTTTAATCCAAAGAATCATTTGTTGAGTAGTAAAGCTAAAAATGTTTCTGGGAAATTAATGCTGTGATTTTTGTCTCCTGTGAGATGCACTGAAGAATTTTACAGGGTCTCAGGAAAACCCAAAGGAAACACATTATCACCTGGTTATAAAGAAACAGAACTAGAATATTTTGTGTAATATTGCAGAAGGGGGAAGCAAGAATGTATACTTTAACGGAGCCCTGAAATGTCATTTTACTCACAAATACAGCATATTTAAATTCAAAGATTAGGAGGAGGCCATTTGGAATAGTTTGAATTCAATGCAAATAGAGGAAAAAAGAAAAACATGTGTTTTGAGATGAACAAGAAATGACTACAAGAAACAAGGCTAGAGATATTAAGACAACATTAGCTATCAGTTTCCCACATAGTTTTCTGAGTTTGGTTATGTTAGGAAGATGTTGGTAATACATGATACAATTAAAATAGAGAGTGGTTTACTTGTTAAACAGTGAGCATAAACTTCTAAGTCTCCAGAAAGAGATCTAAGCTCATGGTAGACTTTGAGGGCTCAGCAGCATGTCAATAGAAAATGTCTGTGGTGAAAAGACAGGAGGAAAGGACTAGGAAAGCAGCCATCTTCCTCTAGAGAATTCTGGAGAGTCAAAGAAACTAAGAAAAATACGAATGAGGATTATGAATGAAGAAAAATAAAGAATATTTCCCAAGACTACTGGGTCAGAAAGTTCTCCCTACATCCTCATTCTTCATCAACAAAGGTTACCAAGTAATCTTGATTGTCAATCATCTTAGCTTGAGAGATGCTGAGGAGCTTCAGACACACTTCTGAGTATGTCTTGGAGGTCATGGGAGTGTGACCTTGAGGACTGTGTCTGGCCATTCACCACTTTCTTTCTGTTCTTTTGATACCTGCTTCCTGCTTGCCATGACTGAAGAGGCTTTCTTCCATCTTTCCCTTTCTCCATGATACCCTGCAGTGGAGCCAACAGACTGAGGACTACAACTTCTGAAGCAGTGAGCCAAAATAAATGTACTCGATTTGCTCCCAGGCATTTTATCCCAGGAATAGAAAGCCAATCAGTATATCTAGTTATCTACTTGGCAGGAAATTTTGAGAGTTCTCCCTCCAGCTTCAGTAGATGATAACTATATGCTGGATTTCAGCCAGTATTATTCAGGTCTGAGAGACTGTCTGGGAGTAAACTGACACTACAAACGTGAACTCTGCTCAGAACTACTTACTACACACTTGTGCCCTTGTATCTGTATCTGCTCTAGAGTCACTAAGCATGGTTTGCATTTTTTTCATCATGACTGTAGAAATTATTTCTGAGAAATTATTTCTGATTTGACTTTTTTCTACAGCCTCATTCATCTGCTTTGTTGCTAGCACTTCAGAGAGGCCAGATGGATGGCCTCTGGATTTGTCCCACCTCACTGCCCCCTAGACTTGCTCATGGTGAACCAGATGTCTAGGGTTGCATCTTGTTTAAGTGTCTTCTCTTTTTCATTATTTTTTAAAAATTTAATTCCTAGATTTATGCCTGTAAATTGCCTATGGTGAGTTGCTTTATTGCTAGTATATAGAACTCTTAGGAAATGACTAGTTCTCAAAGGTATTATAAGATCTGACCTCTTCAGTCTGTTGGAGATGAGAAGCTGCTGCTTTCTTGGCTCAGCCCCTGGTTCTTTGCCACTTGCTCACACTATTTATGACCCTCAGGCCATCTCAGTGTTGGAATAGTAGAAGGAATAGCTGGTTAGAACAATTATGTCACTTTGATTAAAGTGGTACAATCAATAATAATAATAGCATCAAACACAGCCTAGAAAATGACAAACAGGAAACCATTAATTTGTCACCTTTAACTGTATGAACTAGATAGATGGTTATATAACAAAATCTAAAACAGACCAGAAAATTATGTGCAGTGATTTATACTCAAGATGTCAATTCTGCTCTCAGGGGAGAAAATGTACAAGAGGTTAGGAGAAAAAAATAGGTAAGCAGAAGAGAAAGAGGTTAGAAGCAAGGCTTGAGGACTAAGAGATATCCACAAACTTTGGGAAAGTGATGCAGAAGATTAGAGGAGGGGAGTGAAGGAAGAACAGAGGAGAACAACGGCCACAAAGAGGCTAGAAACTAAGTTTGCACTCATAAAAATAAGATCAAAATGAAGGAGAAAAAAACAACAAAAGAAAGAGAGAGAGGGAGAGAGAGAGAGAGAGAGAGAGAGAGAGAGAGCGAGGAAAAAATGTCCACTTCCAGGTTTGTCTCTGCTGTCACTGGTAATCCAAAGGTGGAGACAGAGTCCAAATCTGTGTTGATTTATCCCAGAAAGCCAGCAGAAGCTTTATTCTGGAGTAGTGAGCCGTCCTACACCTTTATTTCCCCTGCAGTTCAGGCTGGATTCTGGCCATGAGGCTGAAACCAGATTCATTCAGCCTACAGTTGTAAACATACCTTCTGTAGGCTTGAACTCATCTAGAAGCTGCTCAATGGACCCAGCAGTTGTTCTGAGTTCTGAGCTTAGTTGGCCCCTCTCCAGGATGGCTCCAGCCCACCACTGTCACCCTGAGGTTGACTGAGCTTGCAGCACTCACCCTCAGATAGTGCAGTCCTTTATGTCTACTGTCCTTTCTTTCCACTGCTCTGTTTCTCTGTGGAGGCCTCCAGTGCTGGCAGCAGTCACTGTGTGTCCAGAGATTTGGTCTGCTCCTCACAGGCAGTGAGTCAGGCCTCAGAGAGAAATCTCCCCCGGCTACCTCCTTCTTTTACATAGACGTTTGTCTCTTCACTCTTTCCACGGGCTTCAATTCTCACTTCAGACCCTTCCTGGGGCGAGGGGACCCACTTCCCTCCTTATCTTGCCCACATTGCTATTTTTCAGTGTTTGGACTATACCTCTCAGAGAGGCTCTTTCTCTGCTGTTTACCACTCCGTTATTTTCCCACTTCCTCTTTACACCCTGACAAAAGTGGAGTGATGTACAAGCATAAATTCAACTTTGTATAATTGCTTTATGTCTTTTTATAATAAGGATTTTTTTCTAGAATATAAGAACTGACAGCAATTTCACCCCAGAAGATGTGTAAAGAGGTTCACCATTAAAGTCAGCTCTGAAACACGCCTCCTCTAGATTTGTCTTTCAATATAACAAGCCAATAACTTTGGTGTACAAATTATTGTCAGTATACAGTGTGTGTGTATTTACATCAATAAGTTTGTAAGAGTGAGACAGAAGATATCACAGTGTGTAAAAATTAACTGTTTGATGTAGGTGAAGGTGTCAAAAGAAGAGATTTAGTAAAGGAGCTAAAATAAAACCACCACATCTGAAAATCTGACTCATAATCGGTGCCTAGAAAAACAATTAAAGTAAAACCTTTTCCCTTCTCAGAAAAAACTTTCTGCAAAGTTAGCAGAAAGTAAGCATTAAACCACAATTTTAAGGTCTATCTCACATGTGTGATTTCCAGGTAAATGATGACTGATCATCCAATAAGGTGACTGCAAACACCTTTGCCAAACATTGTTAATCTTAAATTTACTTGATAGATAGAGAGATCACCTGTGTTAATTTTGTGGCTGTTTTCAGAATAAAGATGAACTTCTTAGATCTTAATTATGACATGGTTTTGTACAACTTGAAATTAATTGTCCAGAGACCAGGCTCCTACAGTGTACAGAGCTTGTGAAATCAGGCTGCTCACTGTTAGCTGCATTTCAAAGCTATGATTCTCAAGCTCCTGAGAAAAACATTTCTGGTTCATAAAGATAACAAAAGGCCAATCTAGTTTTTGAAGGGATTAATATATATTTCAAAAAAGAGGAAATATTTGCAGTTGCACATGTCAAAGGTTAATACTCGAAGGGAAGGGGGAGGAAAGAAGGAAGGAGCTTTCCTTTTGCTTTCAAAAGGGACAAATTTGCGTTTGTTTTTAGTTGTATTTGCTTCTATAAGAAGCTGGTTTTAGAAAACAAATTATACTGAATGTCAGGTCATGGATCGAGAAATGTTTCTAAAATTTCTGTTTGAAAAAGTACAGTTTATAGAGATAGCTGCTAATGTGCAAGTCACAATGCTTCTGCAGCATTTCCTTCATGAATTGTGATACTCAGGAAATTTCACTATGAGTGATACTGTTACAGGCAGCTGAGTTAGATAGGAATATTATAGGCAGTCAGACAGGGCCGGGCCCTCGAAGGAGCCAGCAGACCTGGAGGAGCCCACAGACCTGTGGGACAGACCTCAAGACAAAGGGTGCTACACAAATGCACCCACTCACTTCCCTAGGTGTAAATATCAGGGACTGATATTCTAAATAAGTAACAACCACCTTCTAAAAAGCCAGGAAGTCACTAGCCCAACCCCCACAGGAAAAGCCCCTGATCTGTATCCATGCCCACTTGCTATGTGACTCGCTTCCCCATTTGATCCTAGTCCACTCAGTTTTACCTGGACAATTATACCTGTAATCTTATTGGCTGACCATAGTTTTGTCCATCTCCCCTACTTTGGACCCGCCTCACCTCATGGTTTTTCCCTATAAAAGTCCCTGACAGAGACAGAGTCGGGGGTAACCCACTCAGCTCCCCTTCTGTCCCTCTGTTGGATAGAAGCTTTCTTCCTCTCAATAAATATTTTCTGCTTTTAACCTCCGTTGTTCCTAAAATTCATTCTTCGGTTTTAGAGAACACGAATTTGTCTGATATCATTCAGGTTGGGAGATTTATTTTCCTGTATCAATACCACCAAGCTAACTTTGGGGGATTAAAGTTCACCTAATTTTGCAACATTCGTGCCTGATAAAAGGAGATTGATGAATAAAATCCTTTATATCTATCTGTTCAAACTGCAAAGCAAAATGTCTCTTTTGGGGAAAAAAAAAGAAAAAAAGGGAAGAGAGAGAAAGAAGAAAGAAAGAAGGAAGGAAGGAAGGAAGG
This sequence comes from Dinomys branickii, assembly GCA_004027595.1. Lineage (NCBI taxonomy): Eukaryota > Metazoa > Chordata > Mammalia > Rodentia > Dinomyidae > Dinomys > Dinomys branickii. Next base: position 71,289 of record PVLD010002399.1, on the reverse strand, counting down.
AAGGAAGGAAGGAAGGAAGGAAGGAAGGAAGGAAGGAAGGAGGGAGGGAGGGAGGGAGAGAGGCCAGAGGCACTAGCTCCCCTGGTCCAGTACTTGACTCACAGGCACTGGATTCAATTCCCAGCATTACACAAAACAAATGGGAGTGAGAGAAAAAGAGGGAGAGGAAGAGGAAGACAGACAATAAATCTGGTGCATCTTTTCCATTTCTCTGAGCTTTCTGGAAGCTCATGTAAGGCTACAAAAGATAACTTTTATCATCAGTTAATATGAATTCTTGACAGAAAATATCAAGAACATGTTGTGCTCCTTAGGAGGAAGAAATATCTTATACATTTCAACATGCTTCTTTCTGAAACTTAGAGGTAAAAGAAGGAATTTGCTTCTTTATTTAATGTCAGAATGCAAATGGTTGCATCCAAAGCTTTTATTGCTCAGTAAGGTGAGAGTCACATTAATTACTGTCCACTGCAATATGCTTAAATAGCCATGCCATCCCTCCCACAGACATTGCAAGACAAAGCTGGCGGAACCATGTTACCTTCCAGTACATTTATAAGCTCTTATTTGTCCTACTTATTTAAGAGGCCGAACAGTAAAACAGGAGATTCTAGTACGAGATTTAAGCATATTTCAGAGGGTAACTGTGATGAGTCTTGTCTTCTCACGGGGATGGTGTGTGCATTGTCCTTACTATGCTTTGCCCTTATGACCTGACCTGGAACCAACTTTGCGTTTTTTTCTACTTTAATTGCCACATAGTGATACACTTTATTTCACATAAATATTTTCACATATATATATTTTCATATAACTTTAGGTATTTTAAAGGGAAGCATGTATCCTTAGGTTTTGAGCTATTCCAAAACTTCCTGAATATACATAAGCATTACAAGCCAACCTCCTGGTGAAAATAGTATTCCGTAAAAGTTATTGCCTTACTAATAAACAGCAGTGAGCTCTAAATTTAACTGAAGACAACTTATTCATTACCTTTCCAGCTACTATTACTTCTCTAGGCACTGTGTTTAATCTGATTTTATTTGAATTTATGTATAGTCTATTGTGGAGAATAGGTAACATTTTTCTTGCATCTCTGTGACTTTTTAGCTTGTTGAATCATTTGTCCTGCATGTGGAACTCACATAGACTTGAACTTACAGATGAGTTGGAAACTGAGCAGAAACCCCACAAAAATCTTTATAATATTTTTCTGAATTTTCTGTCCCTATCATAATGGCCTACTTTTCCAAAGGAGTGCTAGCATACACTTCTTACTGGGAGGCAATCTTGGCTCCCCGCAAAAGCAAAGATTTTCCTATTTGTTCTCTTTTGCTCTGGAAATTAGCCTATTCTTAGTGATAATGTGCAGCAAAATTCAACTTGGCCTGAAAAAGAGGGAAAAAAAGATATTCAACCCAAAAAGCTGTAAGATCTAACGTATATGCATAGGCATGAAGCAGTGGCAAATATACCCAACTAAAATGTGAAGATGTTTTAATCAATAAAGTCAGAAAAACAATTTTTTTTTTTAGAAATGAGATTGTTGAGTAAGAAAAACTCTCAAGATATAAACATTAATCACCATAAAAGAATCTCATTTAACAGTACAAATCTGGTCAATTCTTAGAACTTGTTCAATTTTTAGAATCATGGGAAGAATGATGACATATGTTAAGTGGGGTTGAAATACCCAAAATTTCCATGGCAGTGGCTGGAGTAAGGACTTAAAATTGTTTAAAAAATTGTCTGGTGGAATGACCTGATGTGAGTACAGTGTGTATCAGGCAATATAATGTAACATATTTAATAACTCCCACAATGAAGAAGGGAGAGTGGTGTGGTGTAAGTCCCACGGGTAGCATATTCTGCATCTCAGATAATGGTCTAATTGCTGAACCAGACGACTTAAAGGTCAACAGTTTTGAATGCATCAGATAGCAGGAAATGACTGTAGAAGATTCAGCAGTTCGGGCAGTGACCTTGCTATTTGGACCATACATGGTGGCACAGTCTGTAGTTTAGGAAACACCCATGGGGAAATCTGACACATGGAATTTGTGACAAATGAATAAATCACAACTTGTTCTCCTGTTTCTCTGTAGCAGTGTGATGCTACCTGCCATGGAGAATAGTATAGCTGTAAACTAACAACTCCTAGCACCCAGATGGACCCCAGTAAAGACAGGGAGAGCCTCCAACCTCAGGACACTAAATGGGAAGAGCCTCTTGTCATGAGCTGGCAGAGTGTTTGAGTATATCTTGTGTTTAAGTGTCACATTAGGGGTCAAGCACTTAGTAGTATCAGAAGGTACCAGTAGCTGACCCAAACTTGCTTGTCACTCACAGATATTATGCTTTGTTTATGTGCTCAGAAATGACCTCCACACCCTAGGAATGACTGTTCAAGAGCATTGTAAAATTACAAAGTGTGAGTAAAATCCTGAGATTAAACAAAAAACAGGCACCTTGAATATTTGGATGCACGTTGAAAATGAACAACAAATGTATTTGAGCTATACCCATAGGTGGCTGGGAAAAACAATCTTAATGAAGAGTTTTTAAATGAGCGGAGCTTCAAGCACTGAACCTGGAAATCCTTTGTTGATAAAGACGTAGCTTGGTAGTGACACAGACCATAAGATCACAGTCTCAGCCATCCAAAAGCCGTGAGCCTCATAAGGATGTTCGAAGGTCCTCCCTACAGGAAATGCCAAGTTGAGGCCAACACTTTCTGAAGATAGTGTTCCATGATCCAGGATGCAGCATAATTACCAAATAAAATATTTTCTATGTCTCTGTGTTCCCAGTGGAAAGAATGCAAAGACTTAGGACCCGAAGCGCATAAGGAAGAGTAGCCGCATTTAGTAACACTTTCAACAATTCAAGGGAAAATTTTTCCTTTTAGTCCTATTAACTCTAGTTTGTACTTCCACAGATATAGGGCTTGGTCACTGATTGTGTGCTTTTTCGCTGAATGAAAAAGTCAGAATCCCTTTGAATGATGAACTGTGGCTCTAACCTGTGAATGTGCTAGTCAGTAAGAAGAAAAGCAACATTGTTGACAATGGTAATTGGCACTGACCTACCGTATCGGAAAGATGAGAGCAAGTCAGACCTGAAGTCAGTTCTCACCAGGAGGATGAGGATTCTTCTTTTTTGTGTAACTAAATTTGTTCCCTATAAACATTTTTCCAGGAATTAGTGAAGCCATGGGTCTCTTCTCTTCCTTGAAGTGTTTACATCCTGAAAGTCAACTTGTTTAGATTGCATCTAAACTCCATGAGATTTTTATTTTACTATCATTTTTGCCTACTCCATATTGTTTTGATTGGTTATTCGAATAAGAGCAATTGTCTCTTGTGACTTTTCTATGTACGAACCAGCAAAGGAACAGACATGCTTAATGAACTTATAAAAACAATATGAGGACATTCACAAATGCATTTTATATAATAAGTAATGTTTTTAGTTATTTCATGGACATGACTGGAAGAAAAATATCAATGTGACTTATTAACTTTAATATTAGTTTAATTTTATCTGTATTCATTAAGAATATATTTTTGAAATAAAGTTATTTGGGAAATGATGTCATTCTATGAGTGACTGATATCAATTATGATGTGTGTCCTGATATAATTGGGGATATAGACATAGATTTAGGAGAGATAAGCAGTACTTTTCCTACATTTAATAACTGAATTTTTGGTATGATAATGCTGAAACAAAGCCCAAAGATCAGAAACTTAGAGACATACAATAAGAGATGTACATCTGCCATGAAGAATTGAGTTGGAAGGTTCTCCTCAGGTTTGTATGATGTATGTATGTGCCAAAGGAATGACTGTCTAGTGCTGTCTTTTGGGAGGGTGTCTTTTTGAGACAGGGTCTCGCTATGGAGTTCAGACTGTCCTTGAGCTCACTTTGTAACCCAGGCTGGTCTTGAACTCCTAATGATCCTCCTGCCTCAGCCTCCAGAGTGCTGGGATTACAGGCCATGTGCCACCATAACCGGTTCTAATGCTGTTTGATTAGTTGTTAGTCCACAAGTTTATTTAGATTTTTTTCAACTTTATTAAAATATCCTTTCAGCTGTTTATTTCTAAGGAGCCACCATACAGTAGGCATTGCATTGAATTGTCACATTGCTGTAGTGTTTTTTAATTTGCAGAGATCCCTCATATTCCTCTCTGTGCATATCTTCACCCTGACATTTTTAGTACAGACATATGGAAAAGCGCAGGCCATTACTCAGGCTTCTCAGGGCTTCACGGTTTTCTTACATTCCCCTGATTAGATAAAATTCATTCATATTTGACAGGAGCACACCAGGAGCCAGTCAGCCCGCTTCTCTCTCAGTGTGCTACAAAGAAAGCACATGTTATCACTTCATAACTGCCTGATTCTAATGTTGATGACTCAGGTAAGATTTTTGCCCTGGGAGTCTCCTACCTAAATTAACTCTTTTGCTCTCTGTAATTCCTCAGTGACTTGTAGAGAAAGTGTTTGAAATCATATCAGTAATTGCTTTTTATGAAGATCTTTTAAAGCAAAAATTATCAAACTGATCTGTCACAGACATGAGAAAATGGGAACAAGTGATATATTTGGTAAAATATTGAAGTTGTGCTTTAAATAATGTAAACAGCACCAGTTAGAAGCAGACACCACTGAAGATTTAGGGATTGATGAAAATTTATGTTTTCTTCTTATCAGCCTGAGGGTTAGAAGACTGGGATGTTCATGTCTTGGCTCACACACTCACCTGGTTGGAAGGTGCCCTCACCAGTTTTTGCTTTCAATTGTGTCTCCTGTGGCCTGAGAAGACTGGACAAAGACCGCAAGGCAGATATTAAAACAACAAAAACGTTCTATGAGGAACAGGCATGGATGGGCTGTGGTGGGCATGTACAAGCACAGCTGAGACAGTGCTGGGCCCAGGGGCCTGACGTGCCAGGAATGTGCATCCTCTGCAGGAGAGAACACTTTTCCTCACATCCAAGAAGAGTGAAGGAGCCCAGAGAAAGAACTCACATTTTAGGAGACTTCTTGCCTGTTCACCTCCTAAAAGTCCCTCTCCCAAGACCGGCGATAAGATTGCAAGGTAAGTTTTTTGAGAAACACACATCAAGCCATGGCAATTACTTGTTAGGATTTCAGCTTTGAGGTGCTACCTACTTGTCACGTGATCACCATTACTTCCTTTTCCTTCTGTCTGTTTGTCTGTGACTCTCTCCCCTCCTCCACCCTCCTGTCATAAGGGGGCGCACATCCAGGGTGAAGAATAGCACTGTGAGCTGTGAGAACAAAATTCTTTTTCGCTACAGCACTGATACCTACATCCACTTCTGGTTCCACCTCAACCCAGAGCACATAGATTCTCCAGGTTAGAAACGAAGATGCAGATTCCTTCTAGTGAATCACGAGACCAGAGATGAACCAATAAATTAGAAGTAGCAACTTAAGTTGGTAAAAGTTAAGAAGTTTAAAGAATTATTAGGAATAACTTAGTAAAGCTTTCTCTTACTATCTTCTCATGGCATCTTTAATCTACTCTCGTCAAATTCTCCTAAGAAATGTAATAATCACATTTTGTACAACCAGATTTTTATTATGTTGGTTGTTGAGTTAGGCACACAACATGGTTCCACATTTTTATATTTTAAACTAAGTAAATTTCATAATTTTTACTTTATAAATGCTACCATTTTCCTTAATTGGAACAATGCATTGCTTTGACTTTTGATTAGTTTATTTTCTGGTCCTTAAGAGAAAATATTGTTTTTCACAGCGAAATTGTTCCATGTATTTAAAACTTCCTTCTAATCAGTAAGCACTTCAACTTTCCATCTTTTTCCAAAAATTATTGTGCATTCTTTTCTTCAAGGTTGATAAATACTCCTTCCTCTGAGAAAAGTGGCCTGACAAATGCATTAAACATAACAGTTTAACAAAGGAAAATACATTCAGATTCTTAAAACTTAATGTGTGCATAGTGTTTTTTCTTTAATTGTCTAAATCTTCCCTCTGTGAAAGCCAGTTATGTACATTTAATCCTTAATGGTGCCACTAATGCCTAATCTTTTAAACATATGCTATAATTATCTATGACAATTATATAACAATATGTATTCATGTCAATTGTGATAAATAAAATTTTTAAATATAGTTAATAATTGTAGATTGAAGTTCACAATGTCAATGCTAAAAACAGAACATAAATTGACATATTATGTAACATTTGTTGAAATTACTAGTATATCAAATTAATGAAATGATAAAACATACCAGTTAGTCTTCTGTCATAGTTAATCTACATAATACATACATTTTATTTTATTTATTTATTTATTTTTTTGCGGTACTGGGGATCGAACTTAGGACCCTGCGCTTGCTAGGCAAGCGCTTATTCCACTGAGCTATATCCCCAGCCCAATACATACATTTTAATTAATAAAACTTTACAGATTCCTAAAAATAACTTATCCTAAAATCTTATTATATTAACTAATTTTTCAGTGCTAATCATGCAATATTTATTCAGTATTATCAACTTATATAAAATTCATAGTATATATCATTGTTGGTGAACATGTTATAACCAAGTAAACACTATCCTTATAAAGCATTGGTAGCAGTATCTGCAATCATAATATAGAACGTCCTCTATGGCATCACATATGTGTATGTGACGTTGTGACAAGCTGAGCTTCTCTCCCGGAATTACTTGCAGAATCTTTAATATCCTAGCAAACTTTCAGTTTTATATTTAATCCTCCTTAGCCCTCACTGCAGAAAAAACAAAATTCATGAAGCACTTGCTGATGCTTTTTTTTTTTTTTTTTACCTGAGAGCACAGCGACGCCATCACCAAACACAGACATCTGCAATTTGGGAGAACGCCCTGCTGGGAAAGACAATGTGCAGAACTAAAATCAGATGAAATGAGTGTGTTCTTTGATTCTGTAAAGAACAGGTAAAACATATCAGGAATTCACTTAACTTCCTTAAGACAATGCAGTCATATGAACTGGGAATGGGTTATCTAGTAGAATCTGTCCTGTTTCCAAGACGTATTATTTTGTGCATTTTCTTTTGAGTACGTAGCTTGTAGTTAGCTGCTGCAGTGAACTCAGAAAGACAACAGCACCTGGGAACCTGGACTGTCTGAAGTTGAGGGCAAGACTCAGGGCAATTGCAAGCCAGTGAGACACTCTCAGCTGGACCCACGCTGCTCTCCTGGTGAACATAAATAATCTCCCAGATCATAGCAACATCAGGGCACTTTGAGAGCAAAAGGTCACTTGGCAACACATAAAAATCAAATGTCCTCTTCTGTCTGCTGAAATGAATGACTGCCGCTTCTTACCAAGTCTTCCCGTCCTCAGTGTATGATTTGTTGAAATAATCATAAAAGTGTCCCACTTCCTGACTGCATCCAGTCAGGAGCTAAGCGTGGCTTCCTGTTCCCGCAGCTAAATGACCAACCCCAGCTCTCCTCCTAAATAGGTCTTTTTAATGCACCTCCCTGAGAGGCCCCAGGGCCTCAGGGGCTGTGCCTTTGATTTTCTTGTAGAATAGTAAATTCAACTTGATCAAGGATGGTTGAGATTCTAGTGGATCAGGCTGTGGGTCTCTGACAAGGAACCTTTACCTAGTTTAATCAGCATGATGCTTTGCAGTGAAGACCAGTCGAAACCTCTATGATAGGATGCATCTACTAAGGTCAGGCTCTCTCTGTAGTTACTCACACATCCAATTAAATCACACATGGCTATAGTGTTTCTAAAGGTTTTATATTTATTAAGTGTCACGAAAGTAGTTGTCTTGGTAGTGTATTTATGTGCTACTTTTTATGTGTTCTAAATCACATCTCAAGTTTTTATAGACCAGCCACATAGATTATTATATTAGATAACATCACTCGATTTCAAAATACACCTGACAAATTTTATTGAGCTTATTATTTTAAACCTAATTCCATCAATCCTGAATTTTTAAAACATGACTTTCAGTGTCTTTTTAAAGTAATTGTAAGTAAAAAAGTAACTCTGAAACATGCTACTTTTATAAAATATTGTAATTGTATAGATTGAAATATGTAACATTGGTATTACATTGCCACACTAAAGAGAAAGGTTTGGGCCTAGTGTGCCTCTTCTGCTAACTTTTTATTTCCTCCTGGAACATGTCTATTTGCTGGCATTGATGGAATTAAAGTTTTTGTTTGTTTGTTTTTTGGATTTTTTGAGATGGGGTCTTGCTGTACAGTTCAGGTTGGCCTTGAACTCACAATTATAGTACAGTCACTCATGACAGTCCTCTTGCCTCAGCCTTCCAAGTGCTGAATTTACAGGCATATACCACCATCCCCAACCATGAAATTAAATTTGACCAAACTTCTCTTTGCTTGTGTGTCAATGAAGATATTGCAAAGATAATTTGGTTGATTCTCCATAGTGGCAGCTGCTGCGTCCTTAAAATTAATGTGAGAAACTGTGATATTTGACTTCCTTTAGATAATCAGGTTTGCAATTTGTTCACCACATTGCTGAAAATAATTAGCTTATCAGTAAAGCAGGTAACTAGTGGAAAGGCCTGAGATACACTGGGGTGACCAGACATAGTGATAAAAATTAAAATGGACAATAAACTAGGACTTTGGACAAGGAATAAACCTCCCTAGGTAGGCTGGAATTCACTCCAGCCTTAACTAAAGGAGATGCAGGCACTTCCTACTGTGCTCTTAAATTTTGAGAAGTGATAACAAATTAACCTGTTTCTTCTGAGATTCCAGTTTCCTGTAAACCCTTCATGTAAAAAAAAAAAAAAACTGAGTTAAAAACCCAGTCAGTCATTTACAAATCTACAGAGCCACCTGTGACAGCAGATCACTGAACAACTGAGCCGTTGTTGTGCTCTATGTGTCTATAATTAGCTTTAGACCACTGGAGCACGCAGCTACCCTACTCCAGATCCCCCCAGAAAATCCAAGAGCTGCTCTCTTCCCTATTTCCAATAAAACTCTCTTGATTTCCTCCTTTGGTTCAAAACTTCATTCTTCAGCATTTGTAAAACCATAGGCCTGGTACACACAGGACCCACTTCATTAGTAAGAATTGTACTTCCAGGAATGGTGGTGCAAAGAACGAAGAATCATTAGTTTTATAAATGAAATTTATGTGTTAGGAGTGTGTACATTTTCAGGTCATGTTGATTTACCTTGGGACTAAAAACTCACTGACTCTCCTTGAAGTTTTTACTTTAGCCATGAATGAAACCCAACAAAACAATGAAAAACAAGCATCATTCTAAAACATCTCAAATACTGCAGGAAGCATCACTTACCTCATAATTGACACATTTCAATAGAAAATACATGGGCAATTGTATTTTTACAGGATAATTTTTGGTTGTAACAGATGGAGCTATGAAAGAGAAAGGTCAACACTCAAAAGAACGTCCATGGATGTGCACACTAGGAAACTTTTATAGGTGAACTGAAAAACAGAAATCACTCTCATGTATAATAAAAAGATCCATCAAATATATGAGACAGAGTTTTATTTGATACTCAAGGATCAGAATCATACAGTTCAGCTTTGATCATTGAATGAAACATATATTTTACACACACACACACACACACACACACATAAGACACACATACCAATCATACCTTAGCTGCATTTGGGGAGACAACACAGTAATAATCAACTTTGTCATAGCAATTAACCCATAACCCTCCTTGCAAATAAATTCTGCAATGTACTCACCCAACTGTACTGAAAGTCAGTTTGCTTCCAGTGTTCTGATTTATTCACTGTTTCTAATGCTCAATTCCCAGTAAAGGATTTTAACTTGGAAGAACAACATCATGTTCAAATTAAATGGTTCAGTGATGTGAACCCAGTGAATTTCAAAAGAATCTTGTTAAAAGATAGATATTTACAAAAAAGAAACAGACTAGTTTGCAAGAAATGATCTGGGCACCAGCCTCAGGGTAAGTCCCTACTCTAGCTTCTTACTTCTCCCGGTCTCTGGCCCTTGGATCCTGGGTGCTAGTTAAGTTTCTCTCCCTCTCTGTGCTTCCTTTTCTGGCTCTTTTGCAGATCAGTCACCACTGCACCACAACGTGGAGTTGCCCTTTTTGCCTTTTGTCTTTGACTGCCACATTTTTCTTGCTGCTAGTGATTCTGCCCGTCTCTCAAACTCAGAATTCATCCCTGGTACTCTAAAGTTCTTTTTTATAATTTCCGTTTTTCATTCCCACTTCCTTATTTTATTTAACATATCATACATTTTTTATTTTGTTTTTTTATTTTAATAGCATATATTTGTTATGTATTCTTCAGATATATGCTTATTTTGTAGAACCTAAGTAGACATATTAAACATATGTATTTCCTCACATAGTTATCTTTTTATAGTAGATTTCTTAAAATCTACTAGCAATTCTTCAGCACTACCAGACATTGCTATTAACCACGGTCATCATATTGCAGAACAGATGTCTTGATGTGTTTCATGTCTACTTTTACAAGTTCAACATTTTTGTATTTTACATAAGAACATGTATACATAAGAACATTTATTTTACATAAGAACAAATAGATGTGAGAACATGCATTTGCTTTGTGTGTGGCTCATTCCATGTACAATAATTCTTTTTGTCTTACCAGTGTTATCACAAAGGACAGCATTTCTGCTTTGTAAAAGAAGGAACAGTATTGCATTTTTGTAGGCATTTGTCTGATCTGATATCGATGGGACACAGGTCAAGTTCGATCTTGGCTAATGTGAATAACACAGCAGTGACTAGGAAAGTGCAGACGTGTCACTATCCTACTAGTTCTATTTTATATGCATATGTGTGGCCTCAGTACTGGAATCATTGGATCTAAATTCAAATTCTTGATAAAAGACAATTGAGTAGATTATTATGTAGTAATCCTGAAAAATTGCTAGTAGATTTTAAGTGTTGTATGAAAAAAATAACTATTTGAGGAAGTGTATATGTTTAATACAATATGGATTTGTCCCATGCTTGACTGACCTACAAAACAGAGTGTTCTCTGAACATATTTTTATGAAACTATTTAAATGCATTCCCTGTTTAGAAAAATAAATAGTGCAGCTAGCTGCCAGCATTCATTCAATTTAAATGATTGAGAATTGCTATGATTTTTAAATGAAAATGCCCCTATTCAAAATAGATGTTATAAACAGAATGAAGTCTTTTGCTTCCAAAGACGATGGATAGACTGGGGTGATCACAATGAGGAGTGAGATATTTCATAGTAAAATCTGGGTAACGATAGGCCTGCAATCCACTGTTTATCCAGGGCAAATGCTGTGGCCAGGAGCACAGACAGTGCATGTTCTAGAGCAAGTGGGAAAGGACAGGGCAGAAAAGAAACCAGATTCTAGAATGTGCTTTCTGTAGATTGTATTTCCAAAAATCAAAAAAAATAGAGCTACCTGTCCATGGTACCTTTGCTCATATTGAGTGTTATGAATTAAAAGGATAGTGGTATTTCTTACTCACGGGTAAGTAATTAGACACAGGCATGGAAAGAGCAGACCGGGCCATGTGTGTGGCTCTTTTCAATTGCTGCCTAGTGCAGAGGGCGCTAGGAAACCAACAATATCCATAACCTATCATCTCTAAGCTGGAAACCCAGGGTAGCTATGGTGTAATTCGTTCTGCATCTGATTCGTTCTGCATCTGACGGCTTGAAAAGGAAGCAAAGGAGAGACAAGCTCTGGCAGAACTGCTATTGAATGAGGGTAGGAGAAGACAAATGTCTTTGCTAAGACGAAGAAAACAAATTTGCCCTTTTTCTGCCTTTTGGTTCTCTTTGTCCCTCAAGGGATTGTTAGTTACCTACCCCTATTCATTACAAGAGATTTTCCTTAATAGACATCTAATCTGTTCGGGAAGCACCCTCAGAGACACACTCAGAAATGATGTTGTACGAGCTATCTGCACATCTCTTACCCCAACCAATTTGATATGAAAAATTCACCATAAATGGGTCTATATGAAAGGACTCAGAGTTATAAAGGACTACTTTACATTCGTGTTCCTAGTAGTATTTTGCAGCATGCCAAAAGGCTGAATCAGCCATGTGTCCACTGAGGGGTGAGTGGAGAATAAAACGTAGCGCATACATACAATGGAGTCCTTCAGCCTTGACAAGGACGGAAACGCTAACACATGCTAAGGGCGTTACGCTAAGGGGACTAGTCCTGTCACAGAGAAATACCGACTCCTCAAAGTTCAGTAGAGTGATCCAATTCACAGCGACATAAAATAGAATTAAGATTTCTCAGAGAAAAGGGTAGGAGAAGATGGGGAATGCACTGTTTAATTTATTACAAGTTTCCAGTTTTCAGGGTGAAGGGTATAGAGATGTTTGCTGGCTGAACAACAGTGTGACTGTGTTTACTATAGATTAGCAGAACACCTTAAAATGATTAAGAATGTAAATTTTGGGGGCCAGCGATGTAGCTCAATGGCACAAGCACCTGTTTGGCAAGAGGGAATCTTGAGTTCAATTCCCGGTACAAAAAAATTAAGGATGTAAATTTTAAATTTTATGTATTTTACAATTTAAAAGAAGCAAGCAATGATGTCTCCCATATATATATATTGGGCCTGGCCATGTAAGAATAAATCTGCATTGAACTATTAGTAGCTTTAGAAATTTGAAGAAAATAAAAATCTCTTACAGTATGCAAGTCAGTTGTCAATATTCTCAAATGAAAACTACCCAAGAGCACAAAGTCTAGATGGAATAATTAATGACCATTTCATTTGAAAAACAAAAGAGAAACCCATACATGTGATCTTATAGGTTTTCACAATACTTCAGAATTTTTGTTAGATGTAAAACATTATAACGTAACAATTTGCTGAAGAAACTCACTTACAAGGTTCACAGATACTGAAATGTTCTTAAAATGCAATGAAAAAAAAATTTATCAGTTTCTGAATTTGTTCTGCATGATGGAGCATACCTGTAATTCTAGCACTCTGGGAGACTGAGGCAGGAGGATTCCAAGTTCAAGTGCAGCGTGGAAAACACAGACTTAATGAAACACTGCCTCACACAAAAAAAAAAAAAATAGGAAGAAGTAGGGGATATAAGTCAGTGACAGGACCCTGGGTTCAGTCTCCAAAACTGAAAAAAAAATCATGAATTCTCTCTAAATAATTGGTGTAATAGTTTATTCCATGCATTTTCAGAATACAGCTCAGAAATTTAGTCAGATAACACCTTCAAGATATTAAGATAAAAAATAATTTTATTTCATAGAGACATGCTCTGTTTCTGGGGACATGGGGCAATGATGGGTATAATACTGTAAGTGTACAGAAATTTCCTTTCTGTTTTCGGTTAGGTTTATTTTTCAGAATGTCACACGTCAGTTATCCCAATGGGATCATTATACATTAATATGATTCTGTCAGAGCACATTTTGCATCTTTTGTGCACATGCAGGTGTCTCATTGTTTCTCTGTTATATCTTTTGGTTCATCAATCCTTCCTAAGTATACTTACCTACTTTGTCTCTGATTTGTCCCCTTTTCTGCTAATTTGCATTTCTCTAATCCTTGGTTGGAAAGATCCACCTTCACTTGCAATTCCAGATAAAACTTTCCAAACACGTACCAGTGGCCTCTTACATGGCCCTTTATTACTTTTATTTTGTTTTTGCTATTCCATAAATTTACATAACTTTTTACATAGCCCTTCTGTATCAATATTTGTCTTGACCATTACACTAAAGATACCTCAGTTCAGGGCCTGCTTGTATTTACATTTTGACCCAAGCAAAGTTTGGCACATGTTAGATAATCAAAGAATTTACTGACTAAATACGTCAGTGTAGTCTGCCCTCTGTAACAATTGAAGATCTTCTGTCATTGGAGTAAAACAAAAATTATTTTCTTCATTCTTTCTTATCTGTTTAACATTCAACAAATATGTATAGAATGTATGCTGCCCGTCAGGCATGAACTAAGTGCTGGGTGTACAGCAAAGAGCAAAAAAATTAGACCTCAAGTTGATCCATAGGTTTGTCCTCCAAATATTATCTGCCTTTACAACAAGTGTAAAAGTTACAAGAACATATCCTTGTATAATTTTATTTTGATGCATAACATCTGATATATTTAAATATAAATGAGTTTCTATTTGAGTAATTTAATGACTAGAATTTAAATGACCTGCACCTTTAAATGACCTAGCTCATTAAATATTTTCTCTCCTTTCATTTACATATGAGACATCTTCTATGCATTGCTCACGGTCATGTACTTATCCTTTTTTGTATCAATCACCCATTGAAATTATTTTACTACGGTGTATAGAAATTTGGTAGATGCTAAATTTCACCAAATATAACAAAATCACATTTCATAGTGTTTTACTTTTGTGTACTTTTGTGTTTCAAAAGAAGAATCAATGCTGCAAATACTGATGTGTATATGAGGTGCTTTGTTTTCAAGGTTTTAACGTTACATCCTTCAAATGGAACATTGCTTTAGTAGCAAGAAAGCACAGTACATTTAACTAGTACCAACATGTCCGTGTCACAGGGGGTGTAAACATGGAGATACAAAATAAGATGTTATTTCTATGCTTGGCTATCATCCGTTCAGTAATCTTTTGTCGGCAACGTTTCCCCATCAGAACAGGATTTGTGACAAAGTACCAATAGTAATAAAAAGTGTGACTTCTTGCATTTATATGGTGGACATGTGATACAGAAATTTTTTAGAACGTTCAGGAAGATTTTAACAGAATATCTGTTGTAATTGGCCCATGCTTCAAATGCCCAGTGAAGTTTTCCTAAGTGCTCTGGAGCAGGGCCACTGCAGAGTGCACCAGCCATTGCTTTCAATTTAGACCATCAGCTCTGGTCCATTTACTGAGTGGTGAGAGCGGAGCAATTGATCTTCTGAGTCTCTGCCAGTTATGGCCCATGTGGTTCATCCCAACCATGTGCATTCAGCTGAATATTATTTTTGGACTTAAACAAAAATCACTCTACCTTCACCCCAGTAAGCATAGCTTCCAAATAAAGTTCATAATTTGAGAAGCTGAGATTCTTTAAATAAGGTAGCAATTAACCAACCTGTCAGCAGTTATAATTCTAGTAAAGGTCATGAAAGTAGATTATGCTTCAAAACAAGGTTGTTTTTCCTTTCTTATAAGGAACCCTATATAAACATTCTTTATGGATGCGATTGGTATATCTTCACTGATAAATATTTCCATATTTTGTGACATATCTACTTAATAGTTGTGCTATATTTTATGCACAGAACAAGGGCACAAAGAGTTTGTTGTACTCTCTGTATGCTGTTGAGCAATTACGATAATCTTTGCTATGTTTCACAAAAAATAAAGGAGGCGTTAGTATATAAAACAATCTATAATACAGTTTAAATTGAATATATCACAGTATTTTTTCTCTTTAGTACTAGATAGTGTTGGCAGAAAATGGATATAACATTCCTGAAAAATTCAAGTGAGTTATTTTCAACATTTTGATTTTAATGACAATTTGATTGTTTATGTATATGCATATTACACATAGGTGTCCTTGTTATGTACATGCATATATAAATGCACTTTTGAAACACAGGGAAAGTAAACCCTAAAGCAAGGGATATCTTGCTAATTAACAGTGATTCCCCCTTAATGTTTTAGTTATTTTTAGGATTTTTTAATGTTTTAATAGTAATTTTTACACATTCAGGAGTACAGAAAATGCATATGCACATGTTGTTTAACCATAAAATGAATGTTCATATAATGACCCTTAGTTACACAGCTTCCAAACAGTCTGTGCCGTGCTGGTTCCAGGAGACAGCACTCCATCATTATACTCTCCTTCCTACGCCGGCCGGCTGAGGAGAGATTGCGTTAGGTAACCAACTACTAAACACGCAAAGTTACACTCTTTGAGATCAGCTTTTGAGGTTCCTGTAAGAGATCATGAGATTGTGCACTGTTTGTCCTTCTGTGCTTGAATTCTTTTACATAACACAAGGTCCTCTATGTCCATCCGTGTTGTGGCAAATGATGGCCTTTTCTGCTTGATGATAGACAGCTGGGGAAGGTTAGAGGGGAAAGGGCGGGGACAGAAATCAAAGATCAGGCACCGCACTGGAGGTAAATAGGAGGGATATGCAGAGTGTGTTTGGATATTATACAGCACAGAAGGGTGACTATAATGGACGAAAGGCACTGTATATTTCAAGTAGCTACAAGCTAGGATATGGAATATAGTCATCATAAAGGAATGAAGATGTGAGTTGGTAATAGTAGGTAAATTAGCTTGAGTTGCTCACTACACAATAAATATTCACATGAATGAAAATGTCATACAGCATCCCCCATTAATATGTACAAATAGCACCAGTCAATCAAAAAATAAGAATAATTTGGAATAAAATAGCTACACAATAACTGTCAGATATTATGATTATACAGTAGCTCACTGTCATCTTCCATGGTCTGTTTTGTAGGGACTTGACTAGCGAATTGAGTAGAATAGAAACAATGCTCGTATCTTAAAGACCTTTAAGATTGCTCTGATTTCCTACTAAATCCCTAGGGTGAAAGAATTACAGAGGCTGCTGCTCTTTTCATGAGTTCACCCACGTCATTTGGTGAACAGAGTGATCCCCAGGCCCCTCCATTGAGTCCAGTGAACTGCTGGGGCTTCAGGCCTCACTGAATCTCTTGCTCCTTTGTTCTCAGATGCTTTTTAACTTTGCAAGCTACTTCAGATGGGATGATATCATGCATAAAAACAGAACTCCACCATAAATCCTGCAGGTCTTAGTGGAATTAATAGCATAATGATATGACTTTATGCACAAATCCATGCCAATGATATTGCAAACAATTGTCATGCAGATACTTTGTAAAACACAATGTATCAATCAAGGGCAAAACTAATATAGTTAGTTATATTTCTGCCAGGCAGATAGAATTCTGAACTCAAACTATCCCACAAAGAAAACTCCGGGATAGATTAACTAAATGGTCAAAGTTCCAAATCTTTATGGAAAATATAACAGGAAATTTTACAAACTTTTCCAGAGGTAAAGAGTGAGAATCTACTCATTAATCAATAGATGAATTCCATGCAAAGCTACAGTAGACATTACCGGAAGCACAAGTATAATGCAAAAGCTTCTATGAAAATAAACATGTTTTTAACAAATAGCAAATAAGACCTAATGATATAAAAGCAGACAAGAAGAGGGGTGTTACATATTAAAATGTCTCCAATTCAGAATCAGTAAATACACTGGTCAAATTCACGCAGGAATAATAAAGGAATATACATAACCACACACTTGAGAGGTAAATCTTTACTTTTGATAAAAATATTGACTGATACAATGCAAGAACTTATAGATGATGAATGTGAAAGATGAGTAAAATCTGCTGTGTTCATTGGTAAAAATTACCTACCAAAACTTGGCACATTTCCCCGCCACTTCAAAAAAAAGGTATCAAATGCTTTATCTGTGATATCATTATAGAGGTAACCAAGTCTGCTATCTCTAAGTATTTTCTACAAAGAATTCACAGTTATGTGCTGGTGTGATTACAAAAGATGGATTCAAATTGCAAAGAGGAGATGAAAATATTTTCTATCCTCAGATATAATGATTGTACAAATATAAATAGCAAGTTATGAGATTTTTGTTTTATAAATTAATTTACCTAGAACACTGTATAAAGCTTAAAAACTTTCAGTTAGAGGTCTAAAAACCTGAAAACCTGGCTATAGAAATTTAAAAGTTCTACGTTCTGGGAACTGTTAATTATATCAGTATATGTGTTTGTGGAAAAAGGTCAACTAAACATTTAAGTTTCCTATTTTTATGTTTTATATTATACATGAATAATAGTGCCTTGAAAAATTGTATGGCAAACTACATGCAATTCTAATTCCTTAAACTGGTAAGTGGTAGCATTAGTTTAACATAGGAATAGGTAGAATGCATTTATTGTATTAGTTGTACAAAGTTTTTCTATGTTCAATTGTACTTCACTATTATTAGTATAAAGCATAGAGCTATAGCATGAAGCATAAAACATCTGAGAAGGACTTCATTCTCCTTTCACCCCTCCTAGGTCATTTTTTAAAGAGTTTCTACCTCATATTTTATTTTATTTTATTTTATTTTTTGGCACCAGGAATTGAACTCAGGCCCTTGTGAATGCCTGGCAGGCGCTATGCCACAAGTCAGTTGTATTATTCGTGTCTCTTACTTCATTAAAAAAGAAGATTTGGGTTAATAACAATTGGAGAAATTTTTATGCCCATGTCTTCTACTCTGAGCAGTTGCTAGTAGGTATCAACTATTGATAACTTCAGAGATACCAACTATTGTTATTCTTCTTTTATTTTGTTATGAAATTTTGTTTTAACTTTTTTCCATAAAATAAACTAAAAAAGAAAAAGAAAAGAGACGTCTTTATACAAACAAATAAAGGGAAAAAAATCTCAACACTGCACTTCCCGTCTTCACCACTTTTCCTGAGGCAGAGACTCTCGGGATGCCTGGAACCTTCTCCTTGGTGGTCAGGTGTGTCACTCTGCACATTTTACAGATCCTGGTTCTCTGTTTCCCCCTTACCGTTCAGAGCAGCGTCCGGAGTGGAGTTCTTCATAAGCCCACACTCGGGCAGTGTAGATGCACATGTGTTCCAGCCTGAGTCCAGGGATCAGAAGTGGCTTGTGCCTTTGAAGAATGAGTCTAATTACCTTCGAATCTAATATTTTTGTACAAAAATGAAGTTCATTAATTTAATTGAGGACTCTGCTCTTAAGCCTTCTTTTGACATAGTCCCTGAAGAAATAATTCTAATAGTAATTATAATAATAGAAATACTATTGGCTGATATTTATATAATATTACTCGCATGCAGTGAAGTGGGCAAAGTCTGTTAGCTCAACTCACAAATGAAATAAATGAGAGCATGAATTTCCTTTATTTTCAGAGCTTACAGAACAGATAAACTTTGGAACCAGAGTAGATTCAGAGCCTCTTTATTCCAAAGCCTGACTGTAATGTCAGACAGGCTGATTTCCACAGAAGACTGAAGGATTCAATTTTAGGGAAAAAAAGAGTTTACTGAACTTAGAAGAGTCACCATACACCCCTGACTAGCAGGTTGGCAAATGGTGGCCTCATCCTGTCTTTGTTTCAACTTTAAATACTCTTTTGGTTCCCATGATAACAGAATGGGATGGGCTGGAGATATAGCTCAGTGGAATAAGCGCCTGCCTAGCAAGCACAGGGTACTGAGTTCGATCCCCAATACCGCAAAAAAAAAAATAAATAAATAAAACAAAAAAAACCCAACAGAATGGGATGTTACAGCTACTGACTCAGGTGCCCACATACTGTTTTACTTGTTCATTGTGGCTGGATCAGGCCCGGTCATAAGCCCAAATATGCACTCTGGTCTGTTTGCTCCCCTTTTCACAACCATACATTGCTCTATGGTTACAATGTTTAACTAGGGCCAGGGAAGGGATGCAGCAACCCAGGCAGGATCATAGGTGGTTATCTGGGCCTGGTGTTCTTTATATTTGGAGAAACATTCCAGGGCAAAGTTAACTTTTACTGCCCCTTCAGGATGTTTCTCAAGACATATTTTGAAGCTTGTACTAAGACTAAAACTATTCTATCTTAAAAATGATATGCTAAGAGTCATATTACATGACATCTTAATTGCAATACTGTGAGAACATTCAAGTTCTGTGTATGTTTTCATGTTAAGGAAGTGTCTATTCAGTCTCATCCTGTTAGTTCTTGTGTACTGACTTTAGTTGAAAGAAGTTCTCTGTGGTAATCGTGGAGATGCTCATATGATTTATCTACTTCGATCTTATAATTTAGATCTGGATCACACCCACCAAATCTTCACGTGTTTGGAAGTTGACTGGACAGTGCATGAGCTCTACTTGCCAGTAGATTGAGCCACTGAAAAGTTCATAGCTGGGTACTGTTTCTAGCTGGGCCCTGGTTGGAGGTGGGGCCCTGCAGGGCTGACCTGGAAGGGTACACAACATCTCCCTGCCTTGGTCCTCTCATCTGTCTGCTTTGTGGCTCCTCTAACTTAAGCAGCTTTCTTCCATGGCAGTTGGTTTCCCCATGTTTCAGCATTTGTGCCTTCCACTCATGCGCCAGAACTTGTGAAACCATCAGCCAAAGTAAACCTCCCCCTCTTTTAAGGGATAGGTGTTAAGAATGGTGTGACGAATGGTCTCGGTGATAAGAACATGACTAAGATGCATGGTGTGAATATAGCAGATTTTATTAAAGGATCCTAAAGGAGACAAAAAGAGTAACTCAATTCATGCTAAAATAATTATGAGAGTTTGTTGGGGAAAGATGCCTAGAGTTTCAGAGTATTCATAGTAACTAATAATTCATCAACAGTGGAAAAGGGTTCCCTGGTGATGGAGAATTTACACAGAAACTAACTGAGTCAAGTGTTTCAATTGAGAAAATTGTCAATATTTACCTACTTAATCATGCAATGGAAGTTTAACAATAAGTTTCATTGTATTCTTGTGAAAAACATGAAGTTGAATCAAATCAAGTGAATAAAATAGAAAATACGGACACTGGAGAAGCCTAGGAAACAGTTAGCTCAGATTGCTCCAACATGTCAACAGTGTGAAACATAAAAGAAGGGGAGGAAGTTGCTCTGATTAGACAGATTAAAACACATAAAATGCCAGTACAGCACATGTTTCTTGATTTGGCCATACATTTTTTAAAAATTTGTGAATGGTATTTCAGGGAAAATTAGAAAAATTTGATTATGCACTATGAATCAGGTAATATTTTATCAGTGATAAATATTTCAGATATGAAAATGGCATAATGCCTTTGTTCTTAGGAGCTACATGCTGAAATGCTGGGGCAGAGGGTTATGATAACCACAACTGAATTTTAAATCACGTAGGGAGAAAGTTTGTGTGTGGGGACACTGTGGAGTGCACTGTAACTTTTTCAAATTTTCTACATATTTAAATTTTTTCACAAGGTGGAATAAAATTTTGCACATGTCATAAGGCACTTTTTAATATTCACAGTTCATCAGTCTTTCTCTAGCACTGCACTCACTGGAATTGAAGCTATGTAAGTAGATTCAGGATGCAGCTAATAAAGGACAACACCACTCCGTAGAGATAAAGCTTTTAAGAATAAAAAGGAGACCAAAGATCGAGTGAGAAGGCGAGTGGAAAGAAGGGGAATTTAAAATATATAGATGCACTGTGTATGTGTACCAACCCTCCGCAACGAATATAATCACTAGACAATGCCAATATGTGCTAATTAATGTTTTAATTTAAAAATTCTACATTCTTTCTATATTGTGCTGACAGCTTAGCAAGTATTTAATACTTTATAAAATCATATGTATAGGTTATGTTTACACTCAACTTGTCATTTTGCTTGTGTTGTTCTTTACTGTGATTCATTTGCCTTAAAGATTTTGTTTTCTTTTTTGCTGAAATGATTATTTTTGTCTCCCAAACTGTGATCCTCATGGGGCTTTAAATGCCACTCTTTTTTGTCAGTAAAACTATAATAACTTCTGATGTGGCTACATATCAATTTGCATAAAAGTTCACATTTGAAGAAAATATTTTTAACTCTAATGGTATCCCTTGTATTTTAACCATCTTTACTTCAATAGAATGTGTGAGTTCTTTTAAACTTTAATTAAATTCATGGTAGGAGGTATTTAATTAGAAGTCAGGCAAGAGAATAAAGTCTAAAATCAATTCTGTTTACATAAATTTAATTTATATATTACTATATCCAAAGAATGTCAACTAATGTATGGGCAAAAATAAACGAATACAATACATAACACAAACCTTGAGGGGAATTTAATTGAGAGAGGTTTGAGATCTGTATTTGTCATACTACACTTACACTGAAAGCAGATGTTTTAATATTACTAATATGAAGCTACAACAGGAAGATACATTTTTGTCTGCCTTATAGATGTTATGGCCTTATGTAACACTTCTAAAATTAATGAGTTAGCAGATAGTTCATGTTCAAAGTTGTTAACAGAATCTGCATAATGACAAAACCAATTAACTATGAAAAAATTCATTGCTGTATAAAAATGTAAGAAATATATTTACATGTTCATGAAGAAATATATTTTAGTGCTTCCTATACAATGCAATGGGCACTATTTGGATTCGGGTATCAATTTTGTATTGGTATTTAACAAATTGCTATGAAATCACAAACTTGAAAAAATACAAGTGTACTATCACTGTTTTCAAAGGTAAAATGTCATTTAGAGATCTTTCTTTGCATACTCACCAGGCTGTAAGCAGTATGTCCAGGTAAGTTTGTAATTTAATTTAAGCTTAGGGCGTCATTCTACAGTCATGCACCTGTGGGCAGAATTTATGCCTTTACACACAGTGGTAGAAATCCCACAGCTCCAAATTCAGTGCCAGGAGTAAACTGACTTCAGATGGTTCCTTCCCTGATAATGGCTAAATGATCAGGTCAGACCCACCAATACAATCTTCATTTTGATAAAATTAGTCTAATGTTTAGTAATATTACCACAAATATAATATCCTGTTAAATATGCCAGTTCTTTGAGGTCTCACAGCAGGATACTATTAAGAGGGTGCACACCAGGGACAGGAATCTCATAGGAGAAGTGCACTTTGAAATGCCACCTACTACAACAGGTACTGAAAAAATCTAAACTCACATTTTGGGACCTGTGAAAATCACTTAGGTAAATGACAAAGAGACATGACGTGACAAGCCTGTGTATATATTCTCTGCTGTCTTATTGCACCAGTGCACACAATCTGGAATTAATGATCATCATATTTAGCCTGAAGTGCAAACTAACATTCCAGCCTTCCAGGTCTTTCTTTGCTTTTTCTCTTGTATTTCTTAATTTTTTGCTCTCAATTGTTTGATATGAGTTCAACTGCATCACATATTTTCCCAAAATATTTCTGCAGATTTCCTTCTAATCATTGGGTACAACAATCCCTGTCACCTCTTTTGAATTTGTTTATTTCTTCTTCTTTACTAATTTACTACATTCCCATTCCATCAACTGGCCTTGAAGCTGTTCTTAGAAAAGCTGCTCTTGGGGCTGGGTGATTCCACAACTGCTCTTACTTTTAATGCTCACTCTCCAGATATGAACTGCACAAGAAGGGGAATACAGCATATTATTCAACACATAAGATAATCACATGTTTTATCCAACAAAGTTAGGCTTAAATATATTGTATTATAAAAGAAAAAGAAAGAAAATCTTGACGAAAATCGTGATGACATAACATTTGTAAAAAGTCTCCAGTTGATATGGCAACCTACATGCCAACTTTCTGTGGTAAGAGTTAAGCTTATCCAACATTTATCTTTAGGTTATTATCTGAGAGACGGAACCATGCTGGGTTTTTTTTTTTGTCACTTTAGTTTAAAAATTATGACAAGTTGTTAGTGACAACAAGTCAGTTTCACTTAAAGTAAAAATGGAAATTCATACTGTCCCGGTCAGGCAAAGGTGATTTTATACTGCATTTAAATTGGCAACATAGAAACGTTTTTTGAGCTATGTCTTGCTATGGAGTCAAATTTGCAGTTCTTCTGTGGCAGCCCCTCAGACGTGGGATGACAGGTGTGCACTACTATGCCTGGATAATAATGTGGAATCAGAAAACATGTCTCTAGAACAGCTTTGCCTATATATTAAATAGGGAAATACTCCTTAATAGGCATATTTATAAAGCATTCAAATAGTTACCCATCAACATTTAGTTTTCAGTGGTCAGACATTTTGATTAAACAAGTTAAGCTTTTGCTACCCTGAGTTAGGCACATCAAGCACAATAAATACTAATGGCAAAATCGTGGTTTAGCCCTATAAGGTTTTGTCTTTTAAATGGAAATTCTTCACTGAATCTGGAGTGAGTTCAAAAGGAACCAAGGAGATTCTGGTAAGAGAAAAGTAAAATACTATTAAGGAGCAAAAGTAACAAAAGACACAACAATAGTAACTAGATAAATAAATCAACAAACTCACATTAAGTGTTCCAAATCAAGAGAGTCTAATAATCAAGACCTGAATGGCAGCAGAAAATGATTCTGACACTTGAAAGACCCCAATCCAACCTCATCTTTGATTTCCCCAGCAGGTGCATTGCCCTGAAGAACAGGCATAGAACAAGTCCTAAATCAAATCCTAAGTAAGTAATTCAACTGGAATAAAGGCTTTGCACTCAGGCCTGTACTTCTGATAAAATTAGATACCAACCAAGGCTGTGTCTAATGTTTTTTTTTTTTTTTTTTTTTTTACATGGGATGGGTTAGAGAAACTCTTGGAAGGATTATCTGAGAAAGGAAAGAGAATTCGAACAATGGGAAGAGAATTACCAGGCTGAAGGCAGACCCAGTGGAGAGCCAATCAGATAAACAAAGCGCTGAGATTTGGACGGCAACTAAGAGAGCTGGAAATTTATGAAGATAGAAGGGAAGCACAACAATTGCCTCTAAAGAATTAAAGCCTCGAAAGCTGCTAATTAACTTGCTTTCATTAGGCTTTTTGATTATTCTAATAGGGTGATTAGACACTGGCATTGAAAAATTCAACATCTCCAGATGAACCCTAAGAAAATAGTACCTGAATGAGACTGATAGAGGTGAATACTGATTACAGATGAGTCAACCTCGCACATCCCTCAGTGAACAAGAAAAGCGTGGTAATTGAACATTCTTAAGATCAAGACACTATTGATAAATACATCTGGTCATGAATAAGTTTTGCAAGAAAACTTACTTTCAATATTTGAATGTATGCATCAGCAGTGGTAGAGCGGCGGGCCTCACAGCTGCTACAGAAGGTAGGAAGATTGTAATTTGGTTTTGCTCACACCATACAAGTTCTGAAGTTCCTTTCTCTATTCCAGAACATGTCCACTATTTTGTGTCAGTCATGACAAACTAGACTACTTTTAGGTTATCAAGGAACTCTACATTTTAAAAATATAGCCAACAAAGTTTGTCTCCATATATTCTAAGTTTACTCTGGTGGATTTATTATGGAAGGGAAGGGAAAGGACGGAAGGAAAGGGGACCGAAGGGAAGGGAGGGGAGGAGAGGGGCAAAGGGCAGGGATATCCTGTCCTTGTACCCACCTGGGTGCCCTCAGTAAATTCTAATATTCACAAAACTACACAGACCCACAAACGCACAATGTTGCCAATTGGCTTTTTACTGCTGGAATATGAGAGTTTCGGTCAGGGATATCAAAAGCTGAGGAAAGATTTTAATAGTACAGAAAGAAACAAGCAATGAGCTATGGGGATGGGGGAATTAGGAGAAATAGACAAGTCTGGGTTCAAGAGAAAAATTTCAAAGAGAAAAAAACAGTGAAAAACAGTTAAAAGAAATATATCAGTATAACCAGAGCAGTATAATAAACAAGTATTTTAAAATATATATTTATATATCATTATGATGTGGAAGATGTTACTTAGGAAATTTTGGAGAAAATATAGTAAAAATAACAAGATGAAAAAGATAAGAAAAATGATAGCTATGCCAGCCAATACCCAAATAGCACAATACTGGAAGTTGCGCGATTCCAAAACAGAGACTAAAGTAAGGAGAATATTTTGAAATAAAGAATATTTAAAAATTCCACGTAAAAAAGTGAGATTTTATAGATTTAAACTGCCCACTATTGCCAAGTTGAGTGAATAAACCACTCGCGAATTCAAAGATCCAGCTGAAGAAGAAAAGCCAGGAAAATCACATGACCTTGGGTAAGCACGCAGAAAACAAATGGATTAGATACGAAAAATCAAGATTCAAAATGGAACCAATCTCATAAGCAGCAAAGCAGAAAGAGAGAAATGATTCTTTGAATCTTCCAAGAAAAGAGATTTCCCAGCTACAATTTTATATCTGAAGTACCTCCCCGACACATCTTTAGAATAAAGAAATCATTTCAGCGCCTGCTGCTGCTCAAATGTCTTCCTTTCCCTCTTGCTAGGTGAGCTCCTAAAAGGAAGAAACAGCAGCAATACCAGGGAGGAGTCAGGGAATGGAAAATAAAAATTTGTGGAATGGAAATCCCTTTTATAACAGGCCTGGGGAGAGAGCAGTATAGGGATTAGATCTTTTTATTAACAAATATGATGAATACATTTTTATAAATTCCAGAAATTTTTAGCAAGTTCTATAAGAAAATAATCTTTCTGGATGAGGTATGACATCTATTTACATAGAATAAGTGGTCATTGATGATGCGATCAAAAACAGTAATATATTAATATTGGTAGAAAGAAGAAAGGGAATGTAGGGAATGTTACAGGGGAAACTTTAGTGTAACAGTCACTGCATATTGCTAAAGGTCAAAAAATTATGAAATGGGGCTGGGGATATAGCTCAGTGGAATAAGTGCCTGCCTAGCAGGCGCAGGGTCCTGAGTTCGATCCCCAGTACCGCCAAAAAAAAAAAAATGTGGCTTTTAAAAAAATTATGAAATGGCCATAAAATGTGCATTCAGAAAAGTGACAGTGAATACTAAAAAAACAAAAGTGTGGAACAGAGTCCCAAGGAAATTGGCCTTGCCGATGGAACACGGTCAGCTCAGACAGAGCCGTTATTTAGAACTGGCTGATACCACTTGTGTTTGAAATCATGCTCTCTTCTTACTTCGGTTAAAAATTGAGAAATAGTACTGTGTGCAGGATAAATATTTTAGAAAGGCCATTGGTCAGTTAATGTGCTAAGTATCATGAATCTCTTCTTTAACCATCAGGTACTGAGCTTCTGTTCTGTATTTGTTATCATTCTGGGCTTGGTCGATGGATCATCAAAATGGGTTCCACTCCATTACCCTCAAATATCCCTTTTTTATTTTGATTTGCACATTAGATCCAAACTGTCGTTTACCTTCCTTCAGGATCTGTAGCTTTCGACTGAGACAGGATTTATCACCAAAGAAGGTAAATTTTAAAGAACAATAATCCTCTTGTGTTTAACATATTTCCGTAGAATTGAAAGCAGTTTATACTAATTAGTTACACTGCCTGAGCGTAAAGAGAAAACTCTGTGACAAAGATGACTAAAATGACCAGATCAAGGTCCAAGGCCGTTTGTCCCTGACAGCACTTTTGAGCACATAGTGGAAGAACATGCGCTTACTCAGCACAAGCACACACTTCTTGTTGAACCTGCTGAAAGCCCACACGGGCACAGCATGTAGACAGATTTGCAAACGACACAGCAAATTGGCCCCTAAATTAAGAAAAAAGATTATTTTAATGTAAAATATTATCCTATTCAGTATAGACCTAATGTTCATAGTGTGTCGGTGTGACAGTATGTTATAAAAGATTTGCCACCGTACTAAGACATTCAGATGATCTCACTACGGAGTAAGATAAGCAAACCTCAGAAAGCCAAACTTTGCTCTTGTATGTGTAGAAATGACAGAGAGAGAGAGAGAGGCTGAGACAAGAGTGCCAGGTGCGGGAAGAAAGGAAGACAGGCTGAAAAAGGAGGGAGAAGAGAGGAGAGCGGAGGCAGCTGCAGTGGCTCGAAAATAATGGAACTATGTTTCAGTTATTATACGTAATAACATCACCTAACAAAGGCCATTATTCTATGTAATTAACATGCAGTAATAAATATTTTAAAAAAGAAAAACTATTTCAAAAGAACCAGAATAAAAAAATCTCATGACATTTCATGAATACATTTTCTTGAGTCAAAGTATGATTAAGCAATTTATTAAAAAATTTGCATTTTAGTATTCCTACATACAGTGTCTCAATTTTCCTTTTAGATATCAGATGTAAGAGGAATGTGTAAAATATATTATTGAATTTAACTGAAAAATTTTCACTGTATACTGGTAAGATTTGGGAAATAACATTCAAAATATATCTAAAACTACAATATTTAGCTTAAATATTGTAAACAATGTGAACATGCTGTTGCATTTTGTACAATGGAAACAACTTTAACCATGTAGCAACATATAAGCCAAAGAGCGATAACAATACCAAACAAGATAAACTCGGTCAGCAAGTGCTTTTAACTTGCTCAAAGTATTTCTACTTAAAAAAAAAAATCACTGAATTACTGTAGTATAGAATTCACTCCAAACTCAGGAATTTACTGAGACCCTGTGGCTTCAGATTTATGTTCTACTCATAATAATTTCAATTACTAAAAATAAATCATAGTTACCAAACCTACTTTTATAACCAAAATATAGGTATGTGCTATTATGCAGCTTTGAACTGAAAGTGTTCAAAGCTTTGAACCGATGTGTTTATATAATATGACAGCTCCTTAAAACCTTCTCACTTCTTCTGTTCTTCTGTCTTCAATTTTATCTATCCAGATGCAATGCCTAGCTTCTAAGTGCCTAATGTAACGAAGAATGTTCATGTTAGCATTACAGTTTGTATAGATAAATTTTACACAGAGGTCTCACTGTACATTTTAAATTGTATATATTCATTCAATTATATTCTTAAACATAAAACACTCTTCAACCTTTAAAATATTTCAATTATTTCCACTGTATTTACCTCATTTTAATAATACAAGTCTCCCTTGAACAGTAAAATACTTGAAGATTCATTATATGCTATAACTTGAGTGCAATCATAACGAGCTAACCTGAGGTATTTAGCCTGTGACTGATGTGACAGGTGATGCCAGTTTTGATGGAGTCCAGCGTAAGGTTAGGTCGGACTGTAGTGCCTGGGTCTACTGGAGTGATTGTTTAATAGCTCTGGGTTTCCAGGAAACCACCTGTAAATTATGAAAGGCAAATAAACAGTGCCTACAACATAAGCTTCCTGTGAATATTAAAATAAGATGACATCCAAAAGTAAAATACAGGGCAGTTTCTGACACTGGATATACATGTGCTACATCTGAAGGGCTGATCTTTTTATTACTGTAAAATTAGCAAAAAAAAAAAAAGGAAAATCAAAGATAAATACATTACTTTCACTGACAAGGCTAACAGTTACTGTGCATGTTCTAATCGTGTAACCCTAAGTGCAATTTAGTAAAATTTGAAGATATATTTACCTAAAATTGTTAAAGTTGTTTAAATAATGATCAATATCCCTCAAACACTATAGTTCACTTTTCCCCAAACATGTACTGTGGATTTCACCTGTCTGAGAAATTAGAGGGACAGGCATAATTGGTTTGTGCTGTTTGTTCTTTCCTTTGGACTTCTTTGTGTTCTTATTGAAATCTCCTGACTGAAAAAGATAAGCTTTTTTTTTATATTTACCTATCTCATATTGGATTGCAATTTCTACATCTCACACACATTTAAAATCTGAGGCTAGATCTAAAATTGAATGTCAGTTCTCAGCTACTGTCTATGCTTCCCAAACTGTCCTTTCAATGCATATCTTAATTGAAATAAACATGAATGTGAAAATATTTTAAAAAGTAAGCAAGCATATTGCAAATTCATTCTTTACATTCATTCTTCCCTATTCAAGTGTTAGATAATGCTTCCCCAGAAAGAAGAGCATTTATTGAGTTAATTTTGCAGTTATGGGCTCTTTAAGTTGATTTTTCCTGATCTCGCTGTTGTGGCCCAGCATCATCACTGGCCTCTAATATCACCTTTTGTTGAGTTTCAGGGTTACTGCTGTGCTGGATCAAGGCACTCAGACTTGGGTGACATTCTCCCTTTTGATTTCCAGTCAACAATCTCACCAAGCTTTTTTTTTTTTTTTTTTAACACTGTCTCATCATTGTATGTTCTGCTACCTCCCCTGGAACATATTAGTTTGCTGCAATTCCTATCTGATAAGTGAACTCACTGAGAAAGACTATTAAAAATCTCTCATTGGCAATAGCATTAAGCAATTAAAATACTTAGGAATAAACCTAACCATGGAAGTGAAAGAATTCTACAAAGAATACTATAGTACTCTGAAAACATAAATTGAAGAAGATGTGAGAAAATAGAAGATATTCCTGTTCCTAATTAGGCAGAATCAATATATTCCAAATGGCCACACTTCCAAAGTAATACACAGATTTAACATAATCCCAATGAAGATACCAACAACATTCCTTATAGAAGTAAAGAAAATAATCATAAAATCCATATGTAACCAAAGGTGATCTAGATTCTCAAAGTAATCCTGAATAACAAAACAGAACAGAGGCTTCTCAATGTCTAATTTAAAGTTACATTATGAAGCTATGATGCTGAAAACAGCATGGCACTGGTACAAAAACAGACATGAGAATCAATGGGACAGAATAAAGGATGCAGAAACAACCCCAGGCACATTCATCTATCTGAGGTTTGATAAAGGATCAAAAAATGAACACCAGGGGTAGGTAGCCTCTTTAATAAATGACATTAGGAAAATTAGCTATTCACATGCAGACAATTGAATCTAAACACATCTCTTTCACCATGTACTAAACTAAAATAAAAGAAAGAGACTGATTTAATCTTCTGGAAGACAAAATAGTTAAAACTCTTTAAAACATACACATAAGCAAGTACATTATGAACAGGACCCCAGTGACACAAGAAAAAGTACCAAAGATCAACAAAATAGTCCATATAACTCTAAAAGCCTTCTGCTCAGAAGAGGAAACAAACAACAGAATTAAGAGACAACATACAGAAAGGAAATAGAAAATTTGTCAGCGACTCCTCAAAGGAATAGAATATACAAAAGATATAAAAATAGACTCCCCTTGAATAAAAGCACAAATCAAAATATGGGCAGACGTTTCTCAGAGGGACTAGTAACAACCAATGATATGTGAAAATGTGTTCAACGTTCCTAGCCACTACAGAAACATAAAAAATGGTGAGATTCCATCTTATTCTAGAAAAATGGCTATTAATCAAGAAATGAAGTAAGAATAAATGCTGGTGAGGTTGCAGGGATAATGAGATCTTTTTTTGTTGTTAGTGGGAATATAAAATAGTACAACCACTGAGAAAATCAGTATGGAAAATTCTCAACACCTAAAAGAAGAAATGCTATTTGACATGACTACTACTCTGCTGGTTATATTCCTGAGAGAATTAGGGACACTGTATTTTAGTAATACACGCATGCCAATGTTTATTACGGCATAAGTCATAATAGCAAGACCTGGGAGCAGCCTATATGTTGATCAACCAAAGAACGGACAAAGAAAATGTGGCATTTATACACAGTGGTGTACTGCTGTGTCAAACAGGATAAACTGGAATCATTCATAGGAAATTGACACACCTTGAGACCATAATATTAAGTGAAATGAATCATACACACAAGCTTATATATCTCATGGTTTCTCTTATAGGAGAAACCTAAAATATAAATAAAGGGCAAAACTTGTGTATTGTAGAAAGTGGGGAAATAGATCTTTTTCAAATGGGAAGGGATTCAGAAGATGGAGAGGGAGGAGTTTGGTACTGGACAGGGGTGAAAAAGACTTGAGATATGTTATGCACAAGTACCCACCCCACAAAATGTAATCCCTATGTAAGGCAAGCACGTACTAAGAAAAAAGAAAAACTGAAAAATCAATAAATAAAACCAAAAATTTTGTATGAGAAAGAAACATGACAAAGAGCAGGACAGCAGAGTTTGGCAAGCCTTCAGTTTGGTAGTGTGCAATTCCATGGGCCAGTTTTGCTCTCTAGAATGTTTCAGGCACAGTCAAGCAGACCAAATTATCATTGAAACTCCTGTCCTCTTCCTTTGCTCCCTTTCTCTACCCGTACTGACCGAGTTGTAAATTTCACAGGCCCCTGAAAAGAAAAAGGAAAGGATCTGAGATAATTAGTCTGGCTGTAATGTGATGAGCTCACTCCAAAGTTCAGGTATGGCATATTTGGTATTAAGAGGTGGGGCTTTTCAGAGGTAATTAGAGCCCAAGGACTCCTTTCTCACAAACCCAGTAAGAAGCCCTCTTAAAATGGCTGAGTGGAGAGAGCTCACCTCTGTCACCCTATTGCCTTCTGCTCTGTGTCAACACAGCCTTCTTCCCTCTGGAAGGCACATTGCAAGGCAAAATTCTGGTAGTAGACATCAGGTCATCACCAGGCAATAAACATGCTAGTTTCCTGACCTGAAACTTCTCAGTCTCAAGAACTCTGAGGAAGCAGTGACTGTTCTGTGTAAAGTGCCTGCTCTGTGATAGTTCGTCAGGGCACCACAAATGGGCTGTGCCAACTACAGAAGCTAAATCTCCTGTCTGCCGTCTTCTACACAAACAGAGCATTGTCTTTGTCTTCTCAAAGCATGCTAGGGAGACATAAATGAACGCAGCTCGGCTCCTCCAATTGCTGAGAAATAATTGTAACACTCCCTGGATCTACCTCTCCAAATACTGCTCATTTCCTAGGACAATGCTGACATCTGATTATGACAAAATTCGTTTCTAGAACAAATAAAGTGAAACATTCTACTTTCTTTCCTTCTCACATATAACATTACATTATAATAATTATGATTCCACTTGTATGAAAACATAATAGTCAATTTTACCAATTTGCAAATGACTGAAATGAGACTAATGCATTTGGCGGAAAGGAATATCATTATATTAGAAATTTCTTTGCACTGAGCTATGCTTCCATTTCATTTACTTTATAGTAACAAAAATAACATTATTTAAAAAAATTTTTGGCCATTTCAGAGATTTACCTGAATACTCTTAACCCTCTTCATTCTTTAAAGATCAAAATTCGCCTTCTATCCTTGGCATCTAAAGACAACATACTTATTCCATAGAGACCCTCATCTCAGATCACCCTAGGCATCATTCCGGATGAAAGATGATGCAGATAGAGAACCACAGGGAAAGGGTAGATTTTCTCTTTTCTCTCCAAACTATTTGCCTCTGAATGTGTGCTACTAACCCTTTCAAACATTCACTTAGCAGCCCATCTACCAAGACCCTCCCGTGCATCCTGTGACCATTACTCCATCTACATCTCACAGGGTGCAGGAGTCGCACTAAGTAGAAGTGTTATTTTCACTTTTCAGGCAGGTTTTAGGTCAAATGTAAGTAATAGCTGCCGCTTCAAGGAGACCTTTTTCCTCTTATAGATTAAGTAACATGTGTGACCTTCTTCATGTAATAAGGTGACATCCTGTCACATAAACTTGCAAATGTTCCCCAACAAGCTCATTACCAAATAATGATGCCAGAGAGTAACTTTTAAATGTGAATAAATACATTTTACATCCTGACAATCTTTAAAAGGCAAGTAGAGAAGTAATTATCAGAGGTATGCCTTCTTCTCTACACAAATTAGAAAAAACTGTAAGACTTTCAATTATATTTAAAGCATAAGACAAATTAGTGCTTCTTCTTTCTTCCGTTATGAAAGAGTTTTAATCAGAGTCTAAACTTTAAATGACCTAGTTACATAAAACCATTGTTACATAATGAACACTGGCATGGGGTAAACTTTTAGTAATATAACCTCTGATTCCAACCATAACAGTGTCTCCAACTGACACAGAAACACTCGGTATTGGAGTGTATACACACACGCATATACATATACACACACATACACATACACATACACACCACTTAAGAGAACAATGAAAAAAAACCCACTGTTGAAATGTCATCTGTGATATATACAAGTGACTTTGAACCCCTCTTTGGGAAGTTGAAGAGGAAGTGCTACATTTTTTACGGCCCAACCCAGTTCAACAAGTTCGCATGTAGCCAATATAACTGAAGCAAAATTCAAGGTTGTACATAAATAGAAACTGCTATTTTAAAAAATTTCAGGCATTAAAATAAGTCAGTATAACTGTAAAATGATATAAAACAATGAGTACTTGAAGTTTTCCAAGTGGATGAATGTTTTACAATCTTTGAGAAACACATTAAGAGATAGTAATTGCAAGTATTTCATAAATTTAGTAAGGTATAGTACAAAATTATAAGTACAGTATTATAATACATGCAGAAAATGCAAACTGTCTTTTTTTACAAAATATATATTTCAAGGCTTTAACCATTCAAGACTAGCTTAATACAAAAAATCCATAATTTCTAGATGTTTTAATAAGAAAAGATATTTCTCTAGGATTTGGAAAAGCGGGAAAAATAAATCCCCCTATGGTGAGCATGATCCTCATAAAGACACCCATGAACACCAGGTACAGCTCTCAAATGATGCGCCGCTTTGCTCATCTCTGTCTATCATATATAATTTCATGACTCATGTAAAACACATGAAATATATGGACGTGAGGAAGGAAGCACCTTTGCAATTATTTCAGTTTTATCCATGATTGTATGAATGTTACCCTAAAACAGTAGAGATACATGACTCTCCTGAAGTGTGTGAGTTAAAATGTGATGGCATAAGAGAAGTATTTGATCTTTGCTAAATGAAATGAAAAATGCAAGCAGAATCTGTGAAATGAAATACGGCACGTCTGCTGTGAAGATCTGCATAATGAGACCTTGTTTATATCTTCAGAACTGCTCAAAGGGAAGCGGCCTAAACATAGATGACTGCGGAGCAATCAATTTAAGACTAATTTTATGGAAGTTTCCTTGTGGTCTCACAATTTAGGTATGCTATGAAATCACTCCTACCTTGGCATATCAAGAGTCATGCCCTGCTTTTCTTCCCATAGTCATTTTCTATTACAGGTCAGCCCAGCCACACAGGCGGTGTGTAGTGGGGTCCTCTCCGCCTGAGGTAGTTCACCATTGTAGAAATCAGATCATTATATACCATATTTGATTTCAAATTTAATTTTTCAGCAAATCACTTGAAAAAATCAATTTTTGAAGAAAGAGGGTTAAACTACAATGATGAAACAGAAAACAAGAGTGTTTGTTCCTTGTCAGTAAAAATCTGATGGTCACTATCTGTTTGCTTGATCTATTGCAACATCTCTTTTGGATAGCTCACAATGTACTTACAACAATTTCACAGTGCAGTGCATGGAGAATGACCTGTATTCTCTACCAAAGAAGGAAAGATAAGAACTGAATATAAAATATAAAAACGAGAACTTAATATAAAATACTAAGAACACGTATCAGGGATCCTGTGGACAGTTCATTTTATTCAAATATGTAGTCTTTTGTTTTTTTTAAAGTATACTTTCTCTTTTTTTGGGAGATAATCTTTATAAAGAAATCAACCTCAACTATTAGCATAAATTTCACATTGATTTATCACTGGAATTGCAGTGAATACTGTTTTATATGATTTACTCTCAAATACTTCTGGAGTATAATCCAAACTGTCAACACAAGTTTATAAGTTACAAGTAACATGGAAATAATGTGAATATATTCTTTTAAATACCACTAGAGCTTACTATTATCCACATATTACCTAAAGGTAATATAAATATATTATGCATATATTATCAAGTATAGGAAAATGTATTCTTCAATAACAAGATATGAACTATGTTATTAAATTTATACCAGTTAAAATGTATTCAAAAATCTAATTATGTTATAAATTGTAACTTGCCCTGAAAATCATTCCTAGATACTTCTTTTTAACATTCAGTTCACTCATCTGTTGTATATAAGAAAAAGTAGCATAGGAACATTTAGTCTCTTAAGATATGAATAAATTGAGCTAGAGACTGGAGATTTAATACTGTCCTATACTCCACAAGAAAGAGCTTAAGAAATGAGCAAGGACCTTGATAGTTTAATAAGAGGAGATGGATCAATGAGTTACATGATATCAGAAGACAATGGTAAATCTCCGCCCTTTACAACAACTGGGCCTGTTTGAAAGGTACAAATGAAAGTAAAATAATATATTTTGTTGCATTAGTATCACAAGAGCTTAGAGGATCTGTTGGTGAAACTAACCAATGTGCATGTTTTCATTCAATTCCACATTTGATGGCTTCTTGAGATCCAGGGAAAGTGATTACACCTAGTCTTTCTACATATGGAAAGTGTCGTAGCGCTGCCTGTCCAGGCAAATTGGTAGCTTAAAAAGTACACATATATTCTCTCAGAGTTCTGTGGACCACAAATTCCATTACAGTTGGTTTTTTGTGAGGTGTTTTTTTTTTTTCCTGGTTTGTAGATGACAGTTTTCCTGTGTTTTCATACAATGGGGGAGGAAGGGAGAGGTCTAGTGTCTATTTTCAAAGTACTCGTGTAATCATAGAAACCCTACTCTTATGATTTTGATTCAAATATAACTGCCTTTCCAAAAGTCCCATCTCCAAATACAACTGCTTTGGGGCTAGGATTTCATTACATAAATTTGGAGGGTGTGCACACAGCTCAGTCCACAGCACTGACTATATTAAAAGTCATCGTATATGCTTTAAGATAATTTGTTATCTGTAGCCCTTGTTTGTAAAAGAGTACAGGATAGACATTCAATCAAAACTTTCTAGGCATGCCTAAAATTATTACAACAATGGTAAAAAGAGTTTAAAAACCTAAATAATAAAAAGAAATTTAGAAATACACCAGATCTTGGAATCAGATTATAGAAATGGTGATATGCAAACATCTAACAGGATCAACAGGATCTATGCTTTTCGTTCACCCAGCACTTACTTATTCCTTCAAAACCATTCTCAGCAAAGGTCTTAGGGCATTGTCCTAGAGGTAATCAAGATTCCAAATTACTTGACCTTAAAATATTGATAATATCTTCCTTGGAGCTAATCGAATCAGGCATGTTCTTATAAGGGACAGCTTTATAGAGGGAGTGTGATTGGCATTTAAAGAAATTCTGTGCAACCAGGGAAGCTACCTTTCATGTGAACACATTAATATATGATATGCTGAAATGCATATGAAATCATCTGAACTGAATTTATTTCAGTAATTTGTTGTAAATGTATGAAATACAGAGAAGAGAAAAAATAATCATTTTGGCTACATATGTGTCATAAGCAGAATTTCATAATGTACGGTTTTGTTTTTTTTTTGGTTCTTTAGGTTGGTAAATGTTTTCTTCCTTTCCAGACATTTGCTTAGCAGTTGCTTGTTTATTTCTTTGAATTGACTATTGGCAGAATTTCCTATATACTTATAGATATTTTTTCCTTTTTACTTATTGGTATAAATTATATCTATGTACAGTATTGTAAGTACTAACTATTGTTTTCTTTCTTTACTATATATTACTATATTGCAATGTTGAACTTTTACATTATTAATAATCAGTTTTTCCTCAAATTTTATCATTTTATTTTCTTTTTGATTAATTTAAAAAGTATTCTCGGGCCAGGCATGGTGGTGCATTTCTGTACCCCACCACTTGGGAGGTGGAGGCAGAACAATTGTCACAAGGTCGAGGCCAGCCTGGGCTCTGTACTGAGTTCAAGCTCAGCCTGAACTACATAGCGAGCTCCTATCTCAAGAACAAAACAAAGCAATATGAAAGGATATACACCTAAAAATATTTTCTTTATGAAATCATATCATTGTCGTTGTGTTTAAATTAATTTTGTGAATAATACTAAAGTCTAAAAAGGACAAAATTAGAATCAGTATAATTTCAAAAAGTGCATACACTTATTTAAACAGAATTAAAGGGAACATAAGTTAGATTTTCCCAGCAATTAAATGACCCTGTTATTCTTCCTTCTATTAATAACAATTACAGAATCCGTTTTCTAATGCCATAAATTGTTCCATTAGTTGTTGAATTTTATATAGCAAAATTTTCTATTAAAATCCCCTTAATGACAAATCATAAAGGCATGTTTTGCTGTCCTTCAGTTTTCCCTCAACTCTGCACATTTTTTCCTATTGGTTTTCCATGTACCATAATGAAGTGGAATTGCTGTAACATAAAATCACCAGAGGACCTTTTTAATGCGACCTCCTCCTTGTCAACATACTTTCGTGCACCCATTCTGTATGTCATGAGTCCATGTGTTTTGTAATTGTGACCTTCAAATATTCTGCTCAGCAACAGGCTCATCAAAGGTAAAACATGGTCCTACTGTAATATAATGAGAAAGGTAAAGGCACAGATCATTGACTTGTACACAATGAGCGGCCACTGGTTCCTTTCAATTTTTTCCTTGGACAAAACTGGCAATTTATGCTTTAACCAGAGTATTTTCAGGTGTCATTTTTTTTTTTTTTTTTTTTTTGTCTTTATGAGACAGGGTCTCGCTAGCAGTTCAGGCTGGCCTTGAGCTCCCTTTGTAGCCCAGGCTGGCCTTGAACTCACAACGATCCTCCTGCCTTAGCCTCCCAAGTGCTGGGATTACAGACGTGTGCCACCATGCCCGGCTGTGTTTCATGTGTCATATTCTTTGTCCTAGGCATTATTATTATCACATAACAAATATTAAAAATAAAACAACAGACAACAGCAGTGTCTTAGATTTCTATAATTAAATGTTTCCCACTTAAAAATTCAAATCAGCTTTCTCATTCTCAATATATTATTTTGACTTTATCCGAAAGTATGAGACTCGAATATGGTGGATATGCTTTTATTCTTTCAAGTGAAACAACAAACTGGAATGAAGATTTTGCTAAATATTGCTACCCAAAAACAAAAAGATAAGGAAAAACTAAAAATTCTGATGTATTTTATTTAATAACAAAACTAAATGCTTTGCTGGACATGGTGGTTCATGCCTGTAATCCCAGCACTTGGGAGGCTGAGGCAGGAGGATTATTGTAAATTCGATACCAGCCTGGGCTACAAAGTAAGTCCAAGGCCAGCCTGAACTGCGTAATGAGACTCTGTCTCAAAAAGACAAGAACAAAAGACAACAAAAATTAAATGCGTGATGAGAAATGGTGACCATGGGAACCAGCTTTACAAATGCAATCACATTTACATTCTATTGGAGGGTACTGCTGTGAACTGAGCATCTTCAGGTTTTGCACCAGAGGCTATCAAAGATATGTAGGTATCAAGCCTCTTCCCGTCTGCTAATTTGAGTCTAACAAAACGCTGTAAGGACGCTGTGATAGTTAACTGCTGTGCTGATGGGAGTAAAAGAACATGCAGCTGATGGGCTTGGCATAGTTCTGGGCGTGATTGAGTGGATTTACTGAAAATGAAGACACACCCTGGGAGTGAGGGGCACCAACCTAGTGGTCCTGCAGCAGGCTTTTAACCTGAATGGGCTAAAGAGGAGAAAGAAGAAGGCTCGCTTCTGTTTACTCGGGGGAGCATCAGCCTTCGCCTTTACCTTGGCCTTCCACCTCCTGGCCTCCAGCACAGACTGCCCACCTCCTCAGTGCTGGCTCTGCAGCTTTCCATCACAGACTTTACAGTGAGTTCCAGGTCTTCAACTTTAGGCTAGATATTTTAGGTCTCCAATGTGCAGACAGCCCTTCTGTGTGCTTCTACCCCGATTCTACAGGCGGCCACTGTGAGCCTAACTAGTAAATCCCTATGTGATACTCTCTTGTTTTTTCCAGGGAGCACTGACTTATACAGAGAAAAACAGTAAATGAATTACAGATTTCTAAGACTTTGGAGAGATGTATTTTGGTTTCCTTCTGATCTGCATTTAGCCATTCAATTATTTTTATATCCTAAAACCAGTTCTGAAAAGTAAAATGACACTTACTTGCAAAATATAGCTAAATTAATATGAATAATCATTAAATACTTTAGTGTTATAATATGCTTTTTATCAAATTTATGTAAGACAAAACTTTATATTTACTGCTTACTCTGGATAATGTCTAGATCTGACCATTAAGAATGGACAAAAATCACAAGTACTTATTAATATGTAACCAATGTTCTTAAAGGCTTTTGAGTCTAAATAAAGGCATGAGAACTATGTTATATATACATATAGAATAGATGGAATTTTATGTTTTGTAAGTGTTTGACTTTATATGTGGATCATTTAGAAGATTTTGTGATTAATGGGCCAAATTTGAAAATTAAAAAATGTTATTTTAAATTATATTTAAAATATCTAGAAAAAATATGAGTCAGGCATAAAAAAGGTTTCAGGATTTATCTGAAGTTCACATGTAATGTCATTATGATGAAGATAATTATATATATGGTCTGTATTTTTATATTTCATATCATTTAATACCATTCCCCCATCAAGGTCTAAATCTTGTTGTAGAGAGAGCTATATTGTTTGGAAGCAATAAAAACTTTATTGCAAGCTAAATCAAAGATTTATATCCTCTTATATTGAAGCAAAAGACAATTTTCTAGATATCTCATCAAACTTTTGAAGTACTCTTCAATATCCTATGCCTTCAACCTTTAACGGTACTGTAAAATAGGTATTTAAAAATATTGTTGGTCAATACTAGTAGGTTCTTGATATGGAAATTGAGGATCCTGGTTTGTACCAATATTTCCCCCATAATCAGTTGAATTATTTAGTTCAGGTGAACGGTAGGGAAACATTATATGACAGATTGCCTTTGATATACACTATTAAAAGTTCTTAAAAGTGCACATGTTTATGTTTGTTATTTACCGTGAGCTTTCAAACTTTCTATTTAAAAATGTCATCGCTAAGGAACAAAAGAAAATATACAACCACAGAAATAAACAACATAGATGTAGGATAGCTATCAGCAGCTGAATAAGCACACCCTGGACCGGGTTGCTGTGTAGACGTGTGCAAGTGCTGAAAACTGGTAGCATATAGTAAGAAGCAATGGGAGAGAGGAAAAGCCATCAATCTGCTCAGTTGAGGTTTCATAGGCTTTTATTAAATCTATTTCTCATAAATGTTAAGGCATCTTAAACAGCGTCTTACTCCCCTAACATAAAAATATGGAAGACTTGCATGAACAATATTTTATTTGTAATAATCTGCTATATACAGGAATCACTCACATATTTACTAAAGCTGCATGTAAAAGGAAACAGGCACAGAGTAATTTAGTAGGTGAAAAGTAGAGTCATTGTGTTTTAAATTTGAATTTTTGAAAATTGTTTTAGAAATTAGTACTCATTTGCAGTACATAATGATTACGTCTCTCATGGTGAGTTGGTATTTAGATGACAGGTATTTTTCACAGGACACATTTATCACATTTGGTTATGAAACTAACCCTGACACACATAACTAACCTTCAGCCAACTGTCACTGGGTAACCAAAACATCCAGTGTCCTATTTGAGAGACAAGTGGGTCTTTGCTTTATTAAATGATATGGTTCCCTCTTTTGTCTACATAGAATTTGAGGAAGTCTTAAATATATTTACAACAATTCTAGCAAGATTCAGTTATTGGCCAGTTATACATTTTAGAGCATAAACTTTGCCCTAGTAGTGAAAAGAACTCCAAACAGAAAGTAAATTAATGTCCTTAGAAAAAAGACCAAATGAGAGAAAAGAGATCTTAGCAAGTGTGATTTTTTGAATTATATAATAAGGCAAAATAAATTTTAAAAATATCATGCCTTGCAAAAACAAATAAGCTATCTGAGAGACAGTTGAAGTGCATAAGATCAAGAAAACATATTTTCAAAAGAAAAGTAATTATTTTTTAAAACAACATTTTGAAAACTAGATATGAGACCAAAGGAAAACTTTATTTTGCTATTTATTTTACTATGAAGAGTAAAATTGGATCGTTAAGTCCAGGGAGTTAAATATTTCTATACAATTTTAATTGAGAACAACTCTTTGCCAGCAAGGCCTCTCTCCATTCTAAGATATACCTTTCTTTTGATTATCTACAGGGATTTGTAAAACAAGGGTTTTGGTGCAAGTGACCATTTAATGCCTCTATTGCTTGGCGCAGCATTAACCATTATTTGGTTACTCAGGCTGAAACTTTCACTTAGATTCAGTTGCATTTTTCAAAAAGCAGTGTTTGCTGATTCATAAAACATGAAAGGACAATTCTGGTTTTCAAAAAAGTAGTGCTTTAAATGTATGCTATTTATTTACCACTCTAGTGTATTTGGAAATTATTAGGAGATTCAAGGAATTACTCTATAAAATATGATTAAAATATGAGTATACTATGTTACACCCCTGATACATATTTGAACAACTACTCAGCTGTCATGGCAGATGTTAGTGATCTCAAACTTTGGCATAAAAATTATTGTATTACTTGTTTTATTACTTTTTCATTAGTTTGTGTTATAGTAAATAATTATTAAATCCAGAAGGTGGAATTAGTGCATGCGCATGAGATGTCTTCATTAGTTTTTATGCCCTTCTTTTCCCATCCCCTTCCTTCCTTCCATTAATGGGATACTTGCTCCTGGGTCTTTTAACACATGTTTGTAGTGCATAATCATATGTTCCCTGTAGGGAGTTGGTACATATTATAGCTTGAGTCTAAATCCCTTCCCCCAAACCTCACATAATCATAACTGGGGCTTCTTCAGAGGTGGCTGGATCTAGAGTGTGTGATGCTGAGATAAAGGATGTGTGATTGTTAAATCAGTTCACTGATTGTTTTGGCACCATCCTAATCCCAGTATCCTAGAGAGAGAGTATAAAAGGGGCAGAGAGGACCTGCTAACGTCCCTCCCTTGCTTTGCTACATTCTCCCCATCATGAGCTGTTTCTCCTCTGTAATGCCCGTCTCTCGTATCACGCTGCCTGGGAGCCAGCTGATTACAGAATGACAAATGTACAAGGTGAGAGCCAAATAATCCTCCCCTCTCTCAGCTTTCAGTGCTTGTTATTTTGCCTCAGCAATGAGAAATAACTACTACAGTGCACAATTCCTTTTCGTTTTTATCCCGTTGGATAGCTGACTTTATTTACAAGGCATGTGTTCATTTTAATACTGCATGAGAGGTTGGAAAATTAGTCCAAAATCTTGCTCTAAAATTAGGTGAAGACAGATTGGCTGCACAGGAACATCAATAAAGAAATATCAGAGTTGATACAAACCTTCAAACAAAAGTTCTTGAAAAGTATATACATAGTTTTCCACCCAATAACATAGTGCACATTCCTCTCAGCAGCACATGAAAGTATCTCCAAGCTAGACCACATACTAGTCAGTAAAGCATGCTTAAGGATACAAAAGAATCAAAATTATATTATCGGTATTGTGCAATTCTAGCCCAAGGAAACTGGAATTCAATGGCAAAGAAACTCCACAAAATTCAAGTAAATTCATGAAAAATAAATACAGTCTTTAATAATCAATGAGTCATGGAAGACACCAGAGAAGAAATAACAGAGTTCCTAGAATTAAAGAAAAATCCAGTACAAAATAGCAGCGCTTGTGGGGCACAGTGGATCCAGTACTAAGAAAAAATATAACTGTCAGTGCCCACTTGGGTAAAAAAAAGAGCAAGCCGAAATAAATACCCCAGGGGAGCACATCAAGGTCCTGGAATAATTAGAATAGTCCAAATACAAGGCCAGTACAAAGAAAAAATAATAAAGAAAAGAGAAAAAAATTCATGAAATTAAGACTAAAAAACATGCAAATAATAAGTGACATGAAGAGTTTGAGCTTTGAAAGACTAGATAAACAGCCAGGCTTGCAAGAAAAAACAGAAAAAAGAAAAATAAAAGAGAAAGATCCAGTTCAGTGCACCTAGAAATGAAAAAGATGAAATCACAATGGTCACTGCCTAAGTCCAGAGGATTATTAGCAACTACTTAGCAAATCTGTATGCCAATAAATTGGATAACTGGATAACTCAGAAGGAATGGATAGATTACTAATTACATATGAACTACCAAAACTGAACAAACAATATATAAAAAGCCTGAGTAGTCCAGTAAGAGGCTATGAAATGAATGAGTAATAAAAACCCCGCCAACTAGGAGCTCAGGTCCCGATGGATTCGTTTCTGATTTCTACAAGAAATTTAGGGAAAATCTAACACCAATACTCCTCAAACATTCAACTAAAATTGAAAGGAAAGTAGCACTCCCAAAGTCATGCCTGGAAGCTAGCATAATCTGAATTCAAAAAGACAAGTATCCAAACAAAAGAGAGAACTACAGGCCAATCTCAATGATGCACATAAATGGAAAAATATCAAAAGTATACCAGCAAGCAGAATGCAACAAATCATCTAAAAGATTATATGCCATGACTAAGAATGGATCAACAGACCCAAATCAATAAATGTAAATCACTACATAAACAGAAGCAAGGAAAAATCAAATGATTATCTTGATGCAGAAAAATCCCTTAACAAAATACAACAACCTGTAGTGATAAAAAAGTAATCCTGAAGAAAATAGGAACAGAAGAATCTCATTTAAGTCTGAAAAATTATTTTTCACAAACCTACTGTTAAC
Source organism: Dinomys branickii (assembly GCA_004027595.1). Taxonomy (NCBI): domain Eukaryota; kingdom Metazoa; phylum Chordata; class Mammalia; order Rodentia; family Dinomyidae; genus Dinomys; species Dinomys branickii. The sequence continues at coordinate 26,972 of PVLD010002399.1, read as the reverse complement.
ATCATATTAAATGGGGAAAATCTGAAAGCTTTCCCTCAAAATCAGTAACAAGACAAGGACTTCCACGGTCACTGCTCCTATTCAATATAGAACATGAAACATGTAACAGACCACTCAGGCCAAAAAAGTAATTGGAAAAAAAAAGTGAAAAGATTCTTAGGTATGATTATTATCAAGAGATATTATTCTCTATATAGAAAAACCAAGACAGATTCCTAGAACTAATAGCCAAATTCAACAAAGTAACGGGATACAGCATCCACACACAAAAATGAATTGAATTTCTGTACACTAATAGTGAACTTATTGAGAATAAAATTTAGGGGGAAAGTACCACTTATAATTACCAACAAGAAAAATTACCACACTTAGGGTGAAACCTAACCAAGGAAGTGAAAGACCTCTACAATAACAATATAGTACTACTACTCTGAAAAACATGAGAGAACATCTGAAAATGAAAAGATAACCCATTTCTAGATAGACAGAACCAATACTGTCAAAATGCCATACTTTCAAAACTGATATATGTATTTAACCCAGTATATATATCAGAATACCAGGACACTTCCTCATGGGACTTGAATAAACAAAACCCTTAAAATCATAGGAACCAGAAGATACTGAGAACCAAAAAGAAATCCTGTGCAACCAAAGCAAAGAGGAAGGCATTACAAACCCAGAGTTGATATGATATCACAAAGCTTGTGTGATAAAAGCAATATGGCTCTGGAATAAAAACAGACACAGGACCCAGTGGAACAGAAGAAAGGATGCAGAAATAACCCAAGGCATATTCAGCTATCTGATATTTGCCAAAAGTGCCAAAATAACACACTTGAGGAAAGATAGCCTCTTTAATCAATGGTGCTGGGAATACTGGCTATCCACATGTAGAAGACCGAGTCTAGACTCATCTCTCTCATACTAAATGAAGATCAAAATGGATAAAGGACCTGAATATTCAAACAGAAGCAATCTGCTGGGAGATAAAATAATAAAACTCTTGAAGACATAGATGTAGGTAAGGAGTTTCTGAATAGAGAACCCCAATAATGCAAAACATAATAGCAAGAATCATCATATGATACCATATCAAATTAAAAACTGTACAGTAAGGAAAAAATCAATATAATAAAGACACAACCTACACAGTGGAAAAAAATTTTCCAGCTATTTCTCAGCATGATTCTCATGATGGGCTCATTTTTAAAAATTTTAATACTATGTGGGTTTTTTGGTGTGTTTGTGGTATTTTTAAAGTTGTATCATCCTCTTTTTATTTTTTATAGATAAAAAGTTATCTATTTTATAGATATAAAGATAAAAGAATGAAAACACATTAACAGACACACAGACATTTACAAAATAACACAAAAACAATACAAGCAATGGAGAATTTCAGACAAGCTGATAGGAAACTAACAATGGTTGTCGTAGTACCTATTGATATCTTCAAATTGGTTACTCAGATAAACAAATGTAGGCCCTGGGGGCTGGGGATATAGCTCAGTGGAATAAGCGCCTGCCTAGCAAGTGCAGGGTCCTGAGTTCGATCCCCAGTACCGCAAAAAAAAAAAAACAAAAAAACAAATATAAGCCTGTTGTAAGAAAGAAATCCATAAGAAAATGAAAAGAGATCTTCACATGAAAAGAGTAAAACTCTGGAGAAAACACTTTAAAAAATTGGTTTCTCAGATAACTAGTAAACATATTGAGGTGCTCAACTTCATTAGTCATCAGAAGTAGAAATTATACACAAAATAGACACTATGCTGTATCCACATATTTGGCTAAAATTACATCAATATTAATGGAAAACTGTGTTAGAGCAAGTTTTTCACAGCAAATAAGACACTTATATACTCTTAGTAGTATTGAAAATTAGTATAATCAGCAAGAAAATGTTTTAGAATTTTTTACTTGTTTACTAAATAAAAAATAATGTATATCCTAATATCAAGTGGTTCAGTATTTCTTAAGTGGAGATAGGTTTGCTTAACTAGAGACATACTGAGAGGCTAGAAATGTTTGTGAACATTCTTCATTCTACATTTCTGTTAACACATATTTATGATATACAGCGAATGCATCCATCATGCAGAGTTGGTAAGAGGACATGTCAAATCATTCTTAATTATAAGGGACAGCCTTAATAAAAAAGACACAACCACTTTAAAATACAAGTATTTAAAAGGATGAGAAACCCTGCTTTAATTTCACTCATAGAGACACAAAATACTAATATGCTCCTAAAATCTTAGCAGCATTTTTGTTTGTATTATAATTCCATGGTTGCTGTCCCCAACTGCCTATACATACTAAAATGATAAACGGTGATATGTTCACACAACAGAATGTTGTCTCTCCTCCCAGTTTGCTAGCTCTCATGGGCTGGGCACCTTCACCCCCTCTCGTGCCATTTTGGCACGCTCTTGCTGCCTTGGACCTAGTCAACCGTGGACTAAAACCATGAACTTTTAAAAAAAATTTTTTTTAAATTGTGGATGTTCAGTATCCAGTCCCAGCAATGAAACCCTGACGAAGAGAAGTACATCATGAAACCCTCACTGAATAGCTATAAATTAGATTTCATCCCGAGCAGAAAATAATTTTCCAAGTACCCATAAACTGAGTTGAAATTACTCTTTCAAACAAGAGTAGAATAGTATCTTAATATTGTATTTAGTATTTTAATTAAGTTAAAATATTATTTTAATTTTGTAACAGGTTACATAGGCACATGCAGTTTTTTTTAAATGAAGAATGTACTTAAGTACAAGTTTTAACAATATATATTACTGGGTAAAACCACCAAACATTATATTTTAATGTATTAATAACAAGGGTATTTTGAGAAATTATCTGAATTCAAAAGAATTATAAGCATAAAAACTAAAGATGATTTAAAAACATACTTCCATGTGTATAAAGAAACTTCTATCTTGGGTCCCAATATACTAACTGATATACCAATTCAAAAACATAGCAATAATTTAAAAGATTGAATACTTATTACTTCAATTACTTTAAAACATGGAAGCAATGATCGCACAGCAACAATCCAAATGAACACAATGGTTTGCCATTAAATGTACAATTCTAGTCCAATAAATGAACTACATGGCGGCCTTTTGAACTACTTAAAATTGATCATGTAACAAAAACATCAGAAACATACAAAATGTGTGGCACTTTTCAATTGCTAGGCCCTTTTCTCAGCATTTTGCAAACTCTGACTTATTCAGACTCCATGACAACCTGGTAAGATAAAGTCTCATGTCCCTTTAATATGAAAGAAATCTGGTACACAAGGAGTTGCTCAACTACCACTTCTTAGAGTCAAAACTCCAGCATAGTCAGCATGATTTCTGAGTGCGCGCTGTGAGATGTTTGTCTCTCCAGTGTACCGCGTTGCCTCTTCCTCCTGCTTGCGGTTTTATCTTGGATCCAGTGACTCCAACTCTAACGCAATCTCTGGCAGCACGTGCTCTAAACAGAAGTATTAAAATGGGAGACCAATTTCTCTCAAACCAAACTGATTCTGAACTAAGCCACTTGGTCCAGCTTCAGAAGCAAATAATATTCTCAGGGAAATATATATCTATGTCACATCACATATAAAACAGGAGTAGCTCCAGGAAAAAATATGTATGTACCATATTAATGCAGGGTTTGAATTGTTAGAATTGTGATCACTTCTTATCAATATTGTTTTCCTCAGTGATATATTACATGAGGAAGGGATTAGAAAGAAGAAAAAAAACAGGACAATACTGCAAACTTCAAAGAAACTAGCACAAACACATCTAAAGGTTTGTAATGTATTTATATAATGAATTGGATTTAAATGTATCAATGGTAGTTAATCCATCATTTACACATGACAATCACTTATTAGGATATAATTCTATAGTTATTGATACTCTTATATGGCTAAAAAAGTACCGGTCCTTTCAACTCTCAGACCTCATTCTAAAAGCCATGAGACAAAGATTCTTATGTAGAGAAGACCATTGTTGCCAAGGTAAAAATGTACCCTACTGTTACAGTGCAACTTATTTTGATTTTGTACACTACTGAGTTTATAAATCCTTTTCATCAGAAAAAAATGGACATATTTCTTCTTGAAATTAATTTAAGCACTGATTTGAGAAATTCCTGAGGCAAATTTGTCTGCTTGCCTCTGGTCATTTTATCATGTCCCTTAATCCTCAGACTCCTCCACACTGGGTCAGAACAAACGCTGCATCATGCACACAGAAAGCAGAGCAAATTCAGCAGTGAACAATGTGCTATTTGGATTCAGCATCAAGTTCGTCCAGTTTTGTTCTTTCTTTTTTTTTTTAATTTTGTCCTTTTGAGACAGGGTTTCACCATGCAGTTGAGGCTTGTCTCGAACTCACTTTGTAACACAGGCTGTCCTGGAACTCACAGCAATCCTCCTGCCTCAACCTCCCAAACGGGGATTACAGGGGTGAGCCACTTTCCAGTTTCCAAATGAACAGAAAATTCCAAAACATTGCTTATTATATACATCATTATTTTTAATTCATAATTAAACTATCCCAATATGTTATGCATTCTTAATTTGCTCATTCATGTATAATTAAATTATATATTTATAAATTTTGAACATGTGACCAGGGTGCTAGAAGGAGAGATGAAATAGTGTTCACAGGAGAGTTTGGCATCTTTGATAAGTTCTTAATTTAAAAATTTAGAGTACTAGTTTCTGGCTCTTCTTTGACAATTCTTGGGACATGACATTTTCAACTAAAAATTGTAGGTATTTTAGTATATATCCCTAAAAGTAATTTACTTAATGAATATATTATTCAGATAAGCTTTTAAGTAATTTAAATTAGAGTCTGAGGGATTCACAGCCAGCAAGAAAAGGAAGTTATTTATGAGCAATAAACATGATATAATTTAGTTACAAACCACTCACATTATAAAAGATATACATTGATAAGCTTGCTTGAGAGCTATATGAAAATCATTAGGTATGATACCATCCTAAGGTGCCTTTCTACTCTCGATTTCTATGTTCGCCTCTCTCCCTTCTCCTCTCTGCCCCCTCCTCTCCTCTCTCTTCCTTTCATACCCTCCTTTACCCTCCCAACTTTTCTTCCTACCCTCAGATATTAAGCAATTTGTATGCAAATATAACATTTTAAAACAAATTCCCAATAAATGCTTTCTAGGGCCCTCTTGTGATCCAAATGGGAAGTCAAATAAATACAAAGAAAAATTAATACTTATCATTGCCAGTTCATCTAATAATGTTAATAATGCATTTGAATATTTTATTAAACAAGTTCTCAAAAACTTATAAGCCTTTGACAAATGGAAGGAAAATCAATTCTCTAAAGGTAGGGACTTTGATTTTATCAGCACCTTAATTCCTTGATGTATAGAAGACAACTGATAAATATTTATAGAAAAATGTTAATGAAAATATGAGCAAATAAAATATTATAGAAAGGCTAAATTTTATATTCCACATGTAACACTTCTTGAACACATTATAAAAAGAAAGCTGTGAAAATGCATTTGAATATAAGAACCTAAAATACGCACACACTGTTTTTCAATTGCTACCTTATTGTTTTCTGTTTGCTTTCAGGAGTCTTTTGATATTATTTATATCTCCACAGGTTACACTGGGGATAACTGGATTTATCTTACCACAAAAATGAATTCTTAATTAAGTTATGCACTTGCTGGCTTTGTTATGATGACCTTTAAACATGCAGGAATAAAAACATCTTATTACTGTTCATATCTAAAGAAACTTTTCAGCTGCCTTTGCTGTGCCTAAGCATGATTCTCGGGGTCCCAAGAACTCAACAACTATATTCATCTGCTACTGCTGCCAGAGTCCAGGCCTCTTTAAGGAGGAGCCCCCAGGGCCATATCCTAACTGCAGAGGTGACCACTGGAGGTTGGACTGCCCTCTGAAGCACAAGCCCAAGCTCAGACCCATCCTGCCAGCTGGCCCAGCAAGAATGAAGGGGCCCGGGGCACACTGTGCCCTCTCCCTCTGGCCAGACTGTCATCTCCACGGAGGAGCCCCGGGTAATCATGACTATAGAGGGAAAAGGAACCAGCCTATTCCTGGAAGCTGGTGCAAGTCTCTAGGTCCTTCTTTTCAATCCTGGCCTTCCTTCCAGCCACCATACCTCAGTGAAAGCAGTCACCAGGGAAGAGGTAATTCCCTATTTTTCACAACCCATAGGCTGTAACTGGGATGGTTTTCTTTTTTCATATTCCTTTTTGATAATGCCTGCAAGTCCAGTCCCTCTCTTGGGAAGAGATATTTTATCTTGTTTAAATACTGTAAAATGTATGTGCCCAGGTCAGGTACACTGTCTTCCCCTTGTCGAGACAGAAATAAATCCTGAAGTATGGGCTACTAAAGGCAGAATAGGTAGGGCATTAGGAGCTGCTCTAGTACAGATACATCTCAGAGATTCTACTGTTTTACCTAACTGGAGAAAATATCCTTTAAAACCAGAAGTTAAGAAAGGGATTATCAGCTATGATTGGTAACCTAAGGGCACAAGGCTTATTTGAGTCCTGTAATAACCCATGCAACACTCCAGTCTTGGGAATTCAAAAACCCAGTGGGGAATGGAGATTAGTACAGGACCTCAGATTGATAAATGAGGCAGTAGTGCCAATTGACCCAATGGTACCTAACCATACACCCTCTTTTCTCACATTCCAGAAAATGTCAGTTGATTTTTAGTGTTAGATTTAAAAGATGCTTTCTTTTGTATTCCTTTACATACAGATTCCCAGTTTCTCTTTGCTTTTGAAGATCCTCATGACCAGGCCTCTCAATTGACATGGACGATATTTCCTCAAGGGTTCAGGGATATTCCACATCTTTTGGGGCAAGTGCTTTCCCATGACTTGGCATGCTTTGCGTTTTTGCAGGTCATAGTCTTAGAACATGTAGATGACGTTCTTTTATGTGCCCCCTCAGAAGAGCTCTGTAGCCAAGGCACTTGTGCTTTGCTAAATTTTCTAGTAGACAGAGGTTATAAGGTCTTTAAATCTAAAGTACAACTTTACAGTCTTGAGGTAAAATATTTAGGCCTCATCATACACAAGGGAACCCAAAGGCTAGGAAAAGACAGAATTAATCCAATACTTTCTTTCCCACAGTCTAAGACCCTAAAACAGCTAAGGAGATTCTTAGGAATCACAGGCTTTTGTCTCCTTTTGATACCAGGATATGGGGAGATTGCAAGACCCCTCTATCAATTTATAAAAGCAGGCCAAAAGACACATACCCATAATTTAACCTGGCAACTTGATTCCCAAACAGCATTCCTGAAGCTCAAACAAGCTCTCCTAAATGCGCCAGCCCCCAGCCTGACCACAGGACACCATTTTAATGTATATGTCAATGAGAGGCAAGGTATGGCTTTGGGAGTACTTACACAGGATCAGGGACCCACTCAACAGACATAGGGCATCTGAGTCACAAATGAGCTATTGTAGTAAAGGGGTGGCCTTCCAAGCTGACTTTATGCACCTCACAATGTGGCAGGACTTCATTTGTCCAAAGGCAGCCTCTGGCTATCAGATGGCCAACTTCTTAAATACCAGGGTTTACTTTTAGAAGGACCAGCCATCCAAATAAAGACATGTTTGTCCTTCAACCTTGTCATATTTTTGTCAAAAAAGGAGGAAATTGAAACTGATAGACATGACTTCAAACAGGTAATTCTCCATACATGTACAGCTAGAGAAGACTCTTACTAAATATACCCCTTACTCACGCTGGTTTGACCCCTTTCTGTGATGGCAGCTCCTTCACGGAAAATGGAGCTAGGAAGGCAGGGCACGCAGTGGTGACTTTCCGTCAGACTCTTAAATGTTCCTCACTTACACCTGGGACTAGTGCTCAGCTAGCGGGGCTCATAGCTTGGAGCTTATCCTCTTTATGGGAGGTCACTACTGGCTACTCTTGGTGGAAATCTTTTTTGACTGTATTAAAAATCTGGGCTATGCATACTTGTTTCTTTGGCTTTGTCTCCTCCAGATTTAAAGCTATACGCCTACCCAAGATGAAAACACCTGCTGTCTATCGAGGGCCTTTAGATAGACCTTCTGGAGAGCGTCTCTGACTGGAGACACACTTGCTGGGGGCCACACCTCAAGACAAAAGACTAAACAAGTGCACCCATGTACCTCCCTAGGGATGGACGTCATGGATTGGCATGCTAAATAGGTAGCAATCACCTTGAAGAGTCGCTGCCCCAGTGCCCTATAGGAAAAGCCCCTGTTCTGTATTCACACCTGCTTGCCATGTGACTCGCTTCCCCATTTGATCTCGATTTAATCTATTTTACCTAAACAATTCTTATAGGCTAGCCATAGTTTTGTCCCACTCATGTCCACCTTGTGATTTCCCATTTTCCCCCCACTTTGGACTGGCCTCACCTTGTAATTTTCTCTATAGAATCTCTGGAAAAGACGGGTTTCCTGGGCAATCCATTCAGGCCTCCCTTCGGTCCCTCTCTTGTACAGAAGCTTTCTTTCCTTCAATAAATATGCTCTGCTCTTTAAAAAACTAAAGAAGCTTTAGAAAAAAAAACAATTTGGTAACATGAGTACTCTCTTACTCATACAGTGAGAAACCTGTAGCTATAGAAAAACGTACTGGAACAAAGCTACTTTTGATTGAAGCCTAACTGGATTGTGTCATAGAGAATGTTCTTGTTAAACTAGGAACTCAGATGCCATTTTAATTAAGGCTTAAAGGAAAATAAAAATCTGCATTGACTTCAATCCTAGATATCCTTGGTTGGCTCCTCAGATATGGTTTATACCCATTTGGGCACAGAACTCTGAAAATGGACTATGATAATAAACATGTTTCTTTTATGTTTCCTATTAGGTTTGATCAGTGGTAAATACCAGCGGGAGATTAGAAGTTCCAGTGATCTCGGGGTATTTGCTCATCTAGATCATTTCTTGTTAGCAGACTTATGTGCTGTTTCTAGGAGAAAACTCTAAAGTCCTCAACGACCTCTCTGAAGTGTTGGCTCCAGGTACCAGCTGGGGCTCTGTCATTTCCTCACCAGGTCTCTCACTGTCATTTTGTGAGAAAGCACCATGAAATATGTGATTATCAGTTATTAAGATAACATGAATTTAATAGATTTCTTTCACTACTGAGAGGCATTTGAATATTACTATTATATAAATGCCTTTAATCAAATATTTGTGGTATATATTACTTGTATTACATATACATAACAGTTTTCTACTCTTCTACATATTAAAGGTGATGGGGTTAGGTAGAAAGTAATAAAAATAGCCAAAAACATAGAAATACTGCCTCATGATCCAAAATGGAAATCTAAAGCACATTATTATTTAACCTAAAATTATCAAATATTTCAAACTTAAATACCCAATGAGGCCGTGTGGACAAGGGTTTTAATTCTTTTGTATTTTAAATGTTAATGTAATTTTATGTTTGAAATCTACAGGATTGTTTTCCTCCATTACTCCAAAGAGCAACTGCATGAATATTATATATAATAAACTTCTGAAAATGTCAAAATATTTGATTCATTTTCCTCCATTATGTTCAACACTAACCTCCAATGATATTATTGGCAGTTCAGCTGAGACATGTATAAAAATACAAATATATATTTGTAAAAAAAAAAAGAGAAGTCCTTCATAATCCTGACTGTATAGTATATGGGAAAGAGTGCGTATAGTTGGCCCAGGCAAGTAATGGAGTCAAGATAAAACAGTAAAAGCCACATTTTCAAGAGGAAAAAAATATTAGAACCAAGAACTACTACAAAACATCACCCGACGTGTTTTACATTCAACTAAAAGGTGGGAAATATTTGCAAAAATAGGAATATGTGATCAATATAGAGGAAAGGCCTCTTAGTTTGCACAGATGTTGGATTCAGTAGACAATGACTGCACAGAAGCTATTATACAGAGGTTTGAAAAACTAAATCAACCATGTTTAAATAAAGGAAAGTTCAGCAACAATGCAGTTACACAGTTAGATTTTTCAGTAGAGTAATAATAACACATTAATTCAAGTTAAGGTTGTTAAACAACTCAATGTAGATCAACCTGACAGAAAAGCAAAATTGTGAAATTTAAAGGTAGGTAAAAATGGTTTTCTGATCTAAAATCAAGGGCAAAATTCCTAGAGAAATACTAAGAAAAGCTTACACATTTATGGGGCCCTATCAAGAATACCAACATAAGAGTAATGGTAGCTTAAGAAGAAAAAAGAAGGGAAATGAAAAGTATTGTAAGATGAAAACATGAAAATCTTGTCAAATTTGATAAAAGGATTTAATCTAAATATCCAAGGGTTTAGAAAACTCAATGGGATACATAAAATGAGATTTACAATTACATCTGTCATAATGAAATAGTTAAAAGACAATGACAAAAAATATTGAAAGCAAGAATCAAACAGTAACTCATTGCATATTGAGAGGGATCTGCCTGACAGCTAACTTTTGTTTGAAATAGTGTTGAGCACAACACTATGTAAAAGGTAACAGCATACTTAAGATAGGTCATCAACCAAGAAAGAATCAATATTCAGCTGAAGTGCAAATAAGAAGGTGAAAATGAAATAACAGTGATACTCACCAGCAAGATTTGAATGTTCCAGTTATTATATATCTTCACCAAATATTGCTTGTATGAACTAATGGTATGTCATACTGTGAAATGGTAACTTTTCCTTAAAGTTTTAAACATAAACTTGTGACATGGCTTAGAATTCCACTCATATAATGCTAAGAAAAAATGCACGTGTTCACAAAAAGAACATGTATGAATATATTTATAACATTATTATTCATAATACTATCAAATTTGAAAAATCTCTGTAGACATCAACTTGTGAATTCTAAAACAAAGTACAGTAATTGTCTTTCAGCAGTCTGCTAGCATGAAAGAGAGCAATTGTGTGCTACATTACTGAACAATTTCAGAAATGTTTTCCCAGAGAACTAAAAACAAGAAAGATTATGTATTATTCCACTTGTATGAAAAATGCAGAAAAGACAGAATTTCAGAGTTGGAAAGCAGATCAGTTATTGGCAAGAGCAAAGAGCAGTGGCAAACAGGAATGACAGATTTTTTCTGCTTATGTAAACGTTATACTGGGTAGTGACGAGGGTTGGATGACTTCACAAATTTAGAAAATCATGTGCAAATGTTATAAAATTCCAAAATGAATTCTATACTGAAAATGGTTAAGTTTGATGGGAATTAAATGTGTATACAACTGTTTAAAGATTATAATTATTAATAAGAAATACTGCTGAAATAAATTTCAATCATTTCAACTCAATTTTAAAAAATCAATGTCATATTTACTTGGTTAAAAAACAGTTATTGATGTGATATAAATGTAAAACAATTCAGAATTTAATTTTTACTGTTAATTTTTAGAGTTTATCTAAGAAAGTATGCTATTTAGCAATATAGTTTATTCCTTTTGCAAGGAGAAATTATTCCTTAGCAAGGTTACTTAATTAGTCTTATATGACTCCGGGGAAGATGGCGACCAGGTGAGCAGCAAGGGAGCGAACCTCCTTAATAAACACCGCCAGCTCGAGACAGACTTGGCGAGCGTGAATGCCGGGACCCCGGCTGGGAAGTTTAAACTGGGCGTATTTCTCTGAGATGCCGGGGGAGATGCGGTAGGGCGGACCAGGCTGCCGGGGCGAGACGTGGGAAAGCCCCAGACGCTGGGAGCCAGGGACGATCCGCGCGGGGAGAAAGCTTGGCTCGGTCCAAGCGCCGTGGGAGCGCAGCCTGCTCGGTCCCTCCCGCCTCCCGAGCCGGCGCAGCCCCCCGGCGACTCCCGACAGAGATCGGCTTGCTCGAGGCGGAGACGCCCGGTAATTAGTCTTATATGATCAAATCTTCCAATGTATCTCTGCGGAAGATAGCCTAGGAACTAAAATATTGAAAAATCTCTAGTGAAATCTCAGATGTAGACTGGATAACCATAGACAAGTTCTTGTCAAATTTTCCTATATGTTAAACAAATATACATTGTTGCTATTAGAAGTTTCTTTAAAATTACCTGTGTGTGTGTGTGCTACTCCTGAGTCAAGAAGTTGGAGAAAAGTAGTTTAAATCTATTTAGACATTCATAATAAGTTATAAATTCTTCTATAATCATTTATACTTATGGCAATTAATTCAGACAATAATTTTTCAAGTATAAAATTGAAATTAATAAAAATATATGATTTCATAACTCTGCTCTTAATTTATACATTGGAGAAAAGCAAAAAAACATTTTTTTAACTATAGCAGTCTTTCAATAGCAAGTGACAGCATATTTTTCACTTTAAATGATAGAACTTTAAGCCATATTAGCCATTCCAGAATTAGTCAAACCACTGCAAAAGAATATAGAAAAAAATCTTACTTAGAAAATACTTCCATTCAGTCAAAGCTATTTATGTATACACAAGGAAAGTGCAGATAAAACGGAATTTTCAAATTCAATTTCCATCCTAGAATGGTTTCTGACTTGATGTGAAATTCTGAATAAAGAATTATAGCTGCTAACGTAATTTTCAAGCTTTCAAGCTGGAATTCACACACACACACAAAAATGCCTCAAAGTTTAAGATATGCTATAGCCCTTAGTTTTCTTGTTCATTCTTTTGTTCTAAATTCAGCATAATTTTAAGGTCAAGATTTTCAGTTACAGTCTTCTGTAATGCAAAAATGGTAGATCTGTGAACGTAGGCCATTTTTAAGGACCTCACATACACAGTATTTCAAGAGCCTCTGCTTACTTCCCAAAGGGGCTGAGAATTAAACAATTGATCTAGAACAAGATCAAATACCTGTGGGAATTTTTGCAGTATTGACAAACACCCTAGTGAACAGCTCATTGGTGGTTTAGGACAGATATGCATTTTCTCATATAATGCATCTTGCGGAGAAAAACAGATTTACAGATTACTAGTTTCTCTCAGGTATCTTCAGATAATGAGAGATGAAGGAAGGTGAGGTACAACCATCCTATCACAATTTTGAATTTTTTGGAAGGATGGGGTTGTTCAACAAAGCCCATAGTTAGCACTTACCTAGCACAGTAATTCTCTGTTTTCTATTTCCTCCAACTAGAAAAGGTAATGTGAAATGGCTTAAGGCATTACTGGGCCAACATTTCAGGAAGGCTCTGATTAAATAAAAAAAATCCATTTGGAACATAAATTGTACATGACATATCTGAGAAAGTGCATATGTTAAAGTTATGTTAATGCCTGAGAGTCCACTGCAGCAATCGGCTAGAGAACAGAAACCTAAAATAAAAAAGAATAGGATAATAGAACATATAAAAGTTAAATGGTTCTTGTCTTGGTCAATTGTAAACGTGAAGAAACACCAAAAAGCATCTCACTTGCTAAAATAGTTTTATGTGCTGAATATGTTTGTCCTCCTAAAATCCATCACCCAACTGAGAGTATCAGGAGGTGGCCCTTTGATGGGTGGTTAGTCAAAGAGGATGGAGCCCTTAGTAACGGGATGAGTGCTATGGTCAGAGGGATGAGGAAATAGAGATGGAAAGAAAAACAGCATCTGCTGATCTTGCTCACAGTCATAACTTAGAAAAATGAAAGTCTGTTGCTTGGGCTAGAAAATCTATGGCAGTACGTTGCAGAAGCCATGGCAAACAGTGACATCCTTATTCAAGTAGAATAAATTTCCAGTTCAAAGGGGATACATAAAACTGTTCGAGTATTTTCCTGCTAAATGTCTTACACAGTCCATTTTCTGAAGAATACAATTTGAGTGGAAAAGTAGGAGAAATTAAGGGAGGAGAATCAGAAATAGCAATGTCTAATATTTGTTAAGATTCTCTGATAAGTGCAGTGCTAGGAGAACTTTGTACAGGGGAACAAAGCTCTTGAGGACGTGTGAAAATTCATGAGGCAAATTGCTAAGAGAGTTGGGTTAACAGAGAGAGTGCTCACTGTGGAAAATAGAACCCTCTGGGGAAGCTCAGACAAAGGTTTTCACACAGGAAAGCAAAACCAGAGGTCTATTAGTGACCTTACTCTTGTCTTGAGAGGACAGACAAGTGGGGTCATAAAGGTCTCTAGAATTTATATGAGAAACTTTTGACTTAATATTAATGAAAATAGAAAGTTACTGATGAAGTTTAGGCAACTCAGTGATAAGATGGCATTTTTAATTGCTTTTCAGAAAGATAAGTCTAAATTCACTGAGTAAAGGATATACAGGGTAATTGTGGATGTTGTTGTTTGGGGTTTTGCAAGGGGAAAAATATAAAACAGGACACATACTTCACAAGATTATTTATAATAGTCATGCAAAGAATCATATACAAGAGCATTCAGGAAGTCTGTCCACATGCTAAAGACCCAAGAATCCAGCTGAGGGCCTAGATCACAGGATAGTGTCCTGCATGACTTCATTTGGAGACCTAGAGCCCATAACAATGCCTCCCATGAGTCCAGATGGAAGCCTAGAACCCATAGCAACGTGTCAGGCAGGCCTGTTTCACAGATCTGTGCTGGGAAGGCCCAAAGGTCAGTAGAAGAATCTAGAAAATGTGTACCAACAAAACAACAGATCTGTGTTAGCAGGCTGAGGGAGCTGCACTGGAGCCTGGAAGCAATACTCAAAATAAGAACCAGGGATGCCCCAAAGGTTACCACAGTCATCCTCAGCAACAGTGAGGTCTTGAGCTCCTCTGATGATCAAGATAGCTGAGTTCCCATCAGGGAAGCCAGTGCAGCAAGTTTCTCCAGGAGACTGAGAAATGCACCATCTTTCCCTCCAAAGCCAGGAAATAATGCTCTAAAGTGAGGACCAGCGCTCCCCCAAAGTGAACCGAAGCCATTCTCAGCAACAATGTCCCCTACTCCTTGGAATGTGGAAACAACCAAGTTCATCAGCAAAGCCAGCATGATGAGCTCCTCCAAGAGAACCGACAGCCTCTCTCAGCTCCCAACAGCCTCTATTCTTCTCTATTCTGCCTCTTACGCTGCTGCCGGCAACAATCCTCAGCTGGCGCTCCCTCACCCAGCACCACACTCACTCAGTTCGGCTGTGTGTTACAGGCTGACCACCAGTTATCAATCCACCACAGAGGGTGAGAACACACGCGACATTGGTTTGGAAACCCAGGGCATGAATACATGCATGGGGTAAGACTAAGAGGACAGTAAGAAAGGGGCACCTCACTTATGGCATATGAACGTAATTAAGAAATAAAGTGTATAGCTCTTGGTGATTGTCAGCTAGGATAACAGAATGGAAGAAAAAAGTAAAAGAAAAAAACTTTCCAGGTATTAGACTTGTGTTATTCAAAGGCTGCCAAGGCCATTCAGTAAGGTAAAGCACAGAGAAAAATCAGCATAATACTTGTACAAAATGAATGAGAATTTCTTTACAAACTTCAAGTACTGAATATATAGTCAACATTGTTATCTAGTATACATATTAAAATCAGTAAGATTAGCCAAGTGAACATTTGAAATAAAAAGTGTTCCAAAGACAGTGTTATATATACATATACATATGTAAATATAAAGTTCTTAAATGACTTGTGTAAAATAATCTTTTAAATGCAATCTGAAGTAAATAGGAAATGAAAAAAAGTTAAAAGCAATCACCCCTGGACAAAAAATGAATAATGCATGAATAAAAGATAATGTCTAAATGAGACTTAAACATATTAAATGCATTTAAAAACCCACTCAACCTAATAAAATTTAAAACTAACAATAATTTAAAAATCTCAGTGCTTGATTCTGAAAATTAACAATACCAACCTCCTGTGGTTAAACTTTGGTTTAAGAAGTGTTCATTTCACTTTCAAATGCTCCCTTGCTTTTCTCCACCTTCAAATAAGTTGTCTTCAATCAGCTAAGAGAGAGAGAGAGAGAGAGAGAGAGAGAGAGAGAGAAAGATACATTGGTTTAAAATAAAAGAAAATATTAGCTTTTCTTTCTGTGTTTCCCTTGAGATCTGAATCTGAGGCCATGTAAACGGTTTATGAAGGAAATATTTTGTTCAAACAATGCTATCTAGTGGATACCATATAGTAGAATATCACTATTTTGAAAATTGCTACCAAAGTACTACATTAATAATATAATTACAAATAATTGCAAAATTATTAGAGGAAAAACTAAGAAACAAAAGTGAAGGAAATGGAAACTGATGAATTTTAGACAATAGCAAAATCTGATCAGAATGAACCAGACTGACAAAATCTGACCTCTCTAATGAATTTAAGCATCGTAGAAATAACGTTATCCAATTTCATGTGTCACTAAGTGTAATGGTAAAGGAATCATACAGCACCATCTTTAGGGCACTGAGGCAAAGGTTGAACATTATGAAAGACATCATGGAAGTGTAACCAACAGCAATCAGAAGGTCAAGACATTAATGGAGCAAAAGAACCACATTCTTTAACAAATCAATGGGAAAATGTAGATGGATAATTTATCTGCTATGATGCTTAAGATGTATGTCAATAATTGTTGATTCTCTTATGTACAGATATAAAAAACTATATTTATAATAGACTATTGTAGAACCAGTGAAGTGAATTTTAACACCAATTTGAGACTAGCTATTCAGTATTACTGAGTTTGAGATGTGGCTATGATGTGACAATGTTCAAAGAGTTAGATTTTGGAGTTAGCATTTTGACAGATCTACAGAGTAAAGCAAAAGTATTTGATGTTGCCTTGAGAAATAGTCCAGAAGTGAGGGAGAATATCAGTGAATTGGACATGGTTGCACATTGATAACTACTGAAGTTAGATGAAGGTTACTGCCACCTGCAGTTTTAGCTTAGTCTGCACTAAAGAGATACATGGTAAGTCCTCAATTTAAGAACATTCATAATGAACACTCACAGGTGTGCTCTATAAGACTCACACTGTTGCTTTATAGATAAATCTGACTTACAAATATTTCTTCTGAAATACAACTTGTTCATAAATCAGGGTCTTATTGATTAAGATTATAATTTATAAAAAAATTTAAAAAGTAAAATCCAAGAAGTTTGGGTCTGAGTGGTAGAATTTTTGTGTCACAACTTTCAAGTAATTACATTAACAGCCTTCTTATAATAGATGACTTTTTCAAATTTACAACTAAACACAAAACAAGAAAACCCAGTTTATTATTATTAATGATTCAAGAATTTTTATATGTTTTGATAAAGGTCAGTTAAAAGTGTACCTCTATTTTTTCTTCACTTTCAGACAATAATTCTTTTGTGACTAGAACACTGTTCAAATGTAAACTTCACAATCACCAAATATTCTACTTACTTTCCTTGAAGTGAAAATGTGAAAAATACTGAACATATAAAATATAACATTGAAATCCATGGTAATTGTTCATAAGTGTTAAAAATTTATGAAATTGACCCTGGATTTATCCCGAGAGAATAAAGAGGTGCTAGGTACATCAAAATAAGAATGAGAGAATTACATACATATCTATGTGACAAGCTCTATTCAGTAAAATTAGAGCACCCTCTAAGTGGTTGTTCAGTAAGTGTCCCAAAGTGAAATATGTCATTGCCATTCGACAAGCTTCTAATTAGTATATGGATAGTGTATTCTGATTAAAAGTCATCTCTGAGAACAGGGTGTTGAAAAATGTTGAATCAAAACTTTATATAGAGATAGTCTTATAAATGTCTGAAAGAATCTTGAGAATGTTTTATGAAAAGAAAAGAGACCATAACATTTGTTTTATAATACTGTGATTGTTGAATATTTGTACTTTGGTAGAAAGTGACTATTAGAGCTATGCACATAATTTGTGGAGTAAGTGGTTCAGATCAGTAATTGGATATCGCTGATATAAAACTTTAGTAATTTTTTAAGTTATATGGTCTTTAATTTTTCAAATTACCATTTTTAATTTGGCTGTCTAGTGATTGAATCCACAGAATTTGACTTATTCTTCTAGTACAGAAATTCCTCCTTTAACAGTCAAGTTGTGGTAGCATAGCTGAATGAATTGCTAAGCTAGGGTGTATATATATTATTTATATTTCAATATTCAGAACAATGAAGTGGTGAAAGGAGCCTCCAGTGTGACGACCTTGCTTGTATTTGCATAATTCTTACAGAGTACTGTACAGTTTGACAACATAAAACTATAATGTAGTCCTGCATAGCACAATCAGCAAAAACTACTGTATAAACAAGGTCACTGTACAAAAGCAGACACTGAGGCTCTGTAAACAAGATGGACAGAACTGTACCTAAAGAGATGGAGTGTAAGTCCAAGCAGTGTGTTGTAAACCCAAAGTGTCATTAAAACAGTAAGTTGTTTGGGAGGAATGTCTGTATTGCCTTCACATATTATCACTGATTCTTTATTTCTCAAAAATTAAAGTCATTATTATATTTTGAAGAATATATTTATTTAAATGTTTTACAGTATAGATTTTAGAGTATTATTAGGTATTGTTTATAATCATGTATGAACATTATAACACTAACATTAAAAATTCCTTTTCATATAAATGTTGGAGTTCAGTTGCAGAGCATTTCACTAAGGGCACATACAGAACTTCAGTGCACCACATAATATTTCTCACTACTTGGAATGTTCTTTCTCACAGTTTACTCCTTACATAGGTATCAATCCAACTTCAGATATTAACATTCTTCATAAAGTATCCACTCTCCCTTTGTCTTCTTTTAGATTCTCTGATGTATGAGTAAGTGAAATCCATAGTGTTAATGAAGTTAGTTTCAGAATCATGACAGTAATAAAATGATTCCAAATTAATGATTAAATATTTTCATGATTTCATATTGCTTGAATAGAAATTATGTCATATAAATAAATTTTATATTATTGCTAGTCTATCATAACCAGTTATAATTTATCATCATTAATAAATATTTACTTAATATGTTTCAATTTGCACATTTCACATGTTCTATTTTAAACTAAGGTGCAAGAAACTCAGTGACTTCCTATGGATAGTTGTAAAAGCAACATAATTTTATTTGATTAGCTAATTTTTATGCTCCCTAAAAGAAGAAATTATTCATTCTTTACCAAGTTTTGAAAATAATTCCATCAAAGCTGCATATTAATTCAACTGAGTTTAAAGCCACTCTGTTCCTATTATGTAATAATTTTCTAATATAAGATACAAATTATATACTTTTACCACCTAACCTTAACTAAATACATAAATTTCAGTGATCTTTGGACCATATTATGTTTATAAAATAGAAAATAATAAGAAATAAATTCCTCTCTCTGGTGAGAATTCCTTCTCTCCTATTTACGTTTGTTATTCACACAATAAAGCCTTGTTTTGTTTTGTTTTTGTTTTTTGCGGTACTGGGGATCGAACTCAGGACCCTGCGCTTGCTAGGCAAGCGCTTATTCCACTGAGCTATATCCCCAGCCCTCACACAATAGAGCCTTACTAAGAAGTTTGCTGGTAAAACTCTACAACACAGGAAAAGTAAAGAGGTCCTAAAAAGTGTTCACAAGTAAGCCAGAAAATAATATCTTCTAATTGCAGATAGTTGGATAGGGAGCACAGATACCTGGAAAAGGCGCAGCCCAGCACCCAGGTAAGTGGCTAAGGGTTCGTTCACTGACAGCCACTCGGTACCACAGTATCTTCCAGAAGATACGGCTGGGATAATAAGTACCCAAGTGGCTTCAGTTCTCTTGCAATTCTCGTTTGCACACTGCTTCCTGGTAATAGTTAAATTTTATTTTTAATTTTCACTTTTCTAGTGAGCTTTTATCATGTTTAGTCATGTTTTATAATTGCCAACTTCATGATATTAAATGTCTTCACTGTGTGATGTTCTTTTAGTATGTGTTAAATTTTGTTTTGCAAGATTCTACCTCACTAATAAATCAACTTGATCTTTCTAAAAATTATTGCTAACCATCCCAAAGGGAATCTAGTTTTGATTCTACACCTGTGATCCCTCCAAAACTAAAGCGCATTCTTTCTAAGGCTATTGCATTTCACCTGAGCTCTCCACTCTCATCAGAAGCCGAACAGTTCGTGGACCTGACAGCTCTGTCACGATGTGCAGGGTCATCTCCCGTGTTTTGTTGTTTTTTTTTTTTCAGGGTTTCATCTCCATTTTGCATTCAAAGGCACTTTTCCTAGCTGTCAGAGCATTATCTTGTGCTTAGAATAACTTCCTCTGTGGTCCAAGAAATGTTTCTAGGCCCAAACCTAGAACAACCATGGAGCTCATTCAGCTGTGCCCTGCAGACTTCTGCTTGAATCTGGTGCATCGCTCTGTGCTCAGGGAGATCAGGCAGGAGCTGATAATCAACGTTGATGTGCATGTTTGTGCCACAGAGAAAAGCCAATGCTAAAGACAAGTTGATCTGTGTTGGTTAGTTTTTGATTTTGAGGTTTAACTGCATGTGTGTGTGTGTGTGTGTGTGTGTGTGTGTGTGTGTGTGTAAGAGCAATCTTTCAACAAGAAAACACCGAACTCACAGTTTGTATTATTTCAGAAATCTGACTCATGCCATGTTTGATTTCTAATGCTTAAAATTTCTACTTTCGTATGTGTTGTCCAGTTTTCTAATCACTTACAACAGTGAGGCGAATCTGCGAACAGGTTACATGTGATAGTCAGGCCAAATTGAGGAGATGCATCATTCATATCGATCTTAACTTTGCAAACTTTAATAAAGATAGAAATATTGGATGTTTTCAGTATGACAAACAAAGCTTCCAAAAGAGAAAGTGTGTGTTACTGTATTCTACTGATTTAAATATTATAAACATCTCATTCTTGGTGAACTGAATATTTTTGAACATTAATGTTTGTCTTCAAGTTTAATTTCAGATGCTTAGGTTAGGGCCAGGGATGTAGTTCAGCAGTGCAGTGCCTGCCTGGCGAGTGAAGGCCCTAAGTTCAATTACTGATACCAAAAAGCAAATATTAAAATCAAAAGATGCTTGGTTTAATTTTTAGTACTTGAAAAAATATAAATAAAAATTTAAAGTTGGATTTTGTTTGTTTGTTTGTTTATTTTCACACAGGATCTCACTCTGTCATGCAGGCTGTGCTTGAAATCATTTAAATAGCCCAGACTGGACTCAAATTCATGGTAATCCTCCTGCTGCAGTGTTCTGAGTGCTGTATAGACAGTAATTTGAATAATAAATCTTTGCAAACTTCATTGAAGTTGAAGACTCCATTTGGAAGTGCAAATTTATTTAAAACCTTTTTAGTAAATTTTATTTTAGGAACTCACTTTTTATTGTTATAACTGTTATTATCTCACTACTGAAAGAGTGTACAATAACTAACATAGAAATTTGTTTAAGTATATATATCATGAAAGGAGTATCATCAATGTTGATTCGTTCAGTTAAAAACAAGTTCATTTGTTATATTTGTATTGGTGTATTTATGCATAAATTACATATTCACTGTAATATTTAAAATGTATATATATTTGTTTATGTGGAATTCACTACTCATTTCTAATTTTCCATTTGACTATGTGACGTTTTGTGTGGTCCTTTTTATATCTGAAAAGAAAGTTTTTATTCTTCAGACACAATTTTAGTATTTGTTGTACATATTTACTACAATTACAAAGGTGAAAAAGGCAGAAAGCTGTAGGGAAAATAGAATCATAGAAGGTAGACAATGTTCCAGCCAAATAAAGTTATTAATGGCATTGTGTTGTACCTCTTCCAGCAAGTTTTCAGGCTGCAGAAGTTATAATATGTACTATATAATGTGTGTTGGTGTGAGTTTGTAAATTGATGAAATATTTTACATGGATAGCCGCAGGTTTACAAGTAGGCTTTTTCAGTCAGACATATTCATTATATTTTTGTTTCCAAAATATTTAATTTGCCATCAATAAATGTCAAAGAATTTCAGTTTTAAGAAATGGATATGCGGACAAATTAAGAAGTGTCTGGCGAAATTTCATTGCTGTATTGAATTGCAACTAAAAAGGATCTTAAAGCAGGCATGCTGAAACCATCTGGAACAAATTAAATGGTAAACAAAATAAGGACTCCCTTATTGTTCAAAATGAAAAATAAATCTTAATTGTATTCTTGTCTGATATTGACCATATGGTTTTTAATTATGTTTCCCCTCCAGAAAGCTGCATAGTTGTGTACATAATATCTATTCATCCACATATTTCATAGAAGTGAGAATCTCATCTTTCTTTGGTTAATCCACAGTAATGAAGGAGTCACCATTATTGACTTCATATACATTAAAATAATTCATATAGCACATTACATGTGTTACTTTCAACCAAGGATTATTACATATATTTACATATGTAGTAAATTATCATGAAATATCATATTGGAAGAGTTACTCTACTGACTCAAATTTAGTATTTATGTTTAAGGTCATCTGAATTTCACAACAGAGAAGAAGAAGGTGAAGAGAAAAAGAAGGGCTGTTGCGGTAGATAATGATCTTGATGGTATCTGGAACTTGATAAGATTTGGGGTTTAGGGACTACTGTATTTTATAGCCTATAATTCTAAATTTTAAAGAACATTTAACTGAAATATTCATTTTTGAGTAAAGCACAGCTTCACATACAATAGAAAAGAATAAGAGAGTGATCATCTGTAAGGTTTACAGGTCTCCCTGAGTGACATCTTACAAAACTGATAAAATATTAACACTGGGACATGACCTAAATACAGATTTCTCCTGTTTTAGCTATACTTATTTTTTTATATATATATTTAGTTCAATGTAGTTTTATCGCATGTGTAGTTTCTTGTATTATAACCAAGAGTCTGGACAGTTCTATTTCCACTGTGATCTTTGTGTTGCCCCTACAAACTATGTTTACTTTCCTCATGCACAAGTACCTCTGCCTCCATCTACCGGAAGCCACTCATCCGTCCTTTGTTAAATGGCTTGCATTACAGCATTACTACATACTTGGGTTCACATAGCCGGGAGACTCTGGGGATTGACTTTTTTTACAAAATGAAATTCTCTGAAGCTTCCTCTGAACTATGCCTGAAATTCATTCTATACATGACACCTAGCTCATTCACTGGATGATATGTACATGGTTTTCATTATTCAGTTATTGTACATGAATCCTCTATGAACATTTTTCTGTAAGTTTTGGTCTGCACATAAGATTTATGTCTCCATGATAAATGACTAAGAATAAATTTACAGTCCTGCTCCAAACCATTTCATGAAAAGACTGTACTTTCTCTGTAGGATTATATAAAGAGATGATCATGTGATTGTGAGTCTACTATTTCTGAGTTCCTCTATTTTATTCTATTATTCTGTATATTTTTACTTTTATCAAAAAAGTAGTATCTCGGGGCTGGGGTATAGCTCAGTGGCATAAGCACTTGCCTGGCAAGCACAAGGTCCTGAGTTCGATCCCTGGTACCGGAAAAAAAAAAAAAGTAGTATCTCTTCACTTCAAACTGTACAGCAAGCTGTACACAGAAATGTGATTCCTCCCTCTTCATTCTCCTGTTTTAAGATTGTTCAGCATTCTTAACAATCTCTTACTCTTTATCTAAATTT
Organism: Dinomys branickii; assembly: GCA_004027595.1. NCBI lineage: Eukaryota > Metazoa > Chordata > Mammalia > Rodentia > Dinomyidae > Dinomys > Dinomys branickii. The sequence continues at coordinate 3,354 of PVLD010002399.1, read as the reverse complement.
TAGGATATGTTTGTCATTATCTATTCTTAACTCTTTCTGGAATTTTGAAAAGAACTAAATTGAACCTACAGCCAAATTTGGGGAGAACTGAAATCTTTACAGGGTTGAGCATTTCAAAATATCTACCCAGTAGGCCTTGTCACTTTAAAAAAAATCATTTTATACTTTTAAACTTAAAATTGAGTACATAGTTATAAATTTATATCTACATATCTAACATTTCTTAAAGTAATGATGAATCACATTGCTAATTTTCACTTCTACATGTTCATTGTTAGTATATAGAAACATGCTAAAGTTGGTTGCTTATGGCTAACATCCTATATATCCTGTGTCCTCAGGCACATTGCTTGGTTTTTGCTAGGTTTTTTTGATAGGTTTTTTGGGATTTTCTACATAGACAATCGTGTGAACTGCAAAGAAGGACGCTTTCTTTTTGACCTGCATCCTTGTCTTTTCTCTCTCTTGCCTTATCACCTTACAAAGATTTCAGTACTTTGTTGAATATCAGTGTTCAGTGGACATTCTGAAACTTGAGTGAAGAATGGGTTCACGTTTTCACCGTCACATATGATGCTAATTATGGGCTTTTGTTTAGTTCTTCCTTTGTTTCATTTTGATAGATATAATGCCATTTAGGTAATTATATTCTCATCCTAATTATTGACTTAGTGTCAGAATTTGATAAGTGGATTTTCTAAGCCAATTTATATGATCATGGGAATTTTCTTCTTTAGTCTGTTGTTAATAATTTACAATAATTGAATTTTGAATATTGAACTAGCTTTGCACACTTGAAGTAAATCTGATTATCTAAGGTATATAATTATTTTTATGTACTGTTAAATTCAATTTGCTAATATTTTGTTGATGATTTACATGTCTCAGCGACATATAATGGTTTGTATATTTCTTAATTCAGATTATCTTTGATTCAATATCAGGGTAATATTGACAGTAAAATTAGTACTGATACTAGCTTGTAGCTTTTTAGAAAAGATTATGTAAAGTTTTTCTTAATTCTATAAATTACCCCAGCCTAAAATTTCTTTCAGAAGTTTCTTAATGACAAACTTAATGGCTTTGATGGTAACAGAGTTATTCAGAGTAACTACTTCATATTCTGGTTGGTCTTTGGTAGTTGTGGTTTTGATGAATTAGTTCATATCTTTTAATTTGTCAGATATTTGAAGTAAGTTTATTCATTGTATTCTGTTATAATGTATTTTGTTTCATTGCTAACATTTATTATTTGTATAGCCTCTCATTTTTGTCAGGCTTGATAGAGATTCAAAAATTGAATCAAACTTTTTAGTTTGTTGTTATATTGTATCATTATTTTTTTCTATTTCATGATTGTCTACTCATCCTTATTATTTATCTTCTTGTTTTGAGTTGATTTTTCTCTACTTCTTGCATTTTTTGATGTAAGAAATTCTACATATTTACTTGAAAACTTCCTTCTTTTCTAATGTAAAAATTTAGTGTCCCAGTTTTCCCATCAGAACTCTTATGGTTATACTCCATATATTTGATGTACTTTTTTGTTTCCTGTTTTCATTCAAAATTCGTTTGATGTACATTTCTAAAACTTATTTCTCTTTTCCATGTATTGATTCCTGAGTTATTAGTATGACATTTAATTTATTAGTGTTCAGGTTATTTTCAAATATTACTGATCTCTAGCTAGAATCTGTTGTGCATAGATAGAAAAACTGCATGGTTTTCATTCCATGAAATGCTATTTTGATTTATCACCAAGATGAAGTTACTATTGTTCAAAAATTTCATAGGCTTTTAAAACTGTTTATTAACCTGTTTGTGAGTGAAATGCCCCGTTACTAATTTGATTTAGGTCAGTGTTCTGGAGCAGCACTAGGTGAACAACCTACCGCTGGCTCTGGTGAAAGCTGCAGTAGATGATACCACAATGGCGGAAACTTGGGCTGCAGATGGAGAACGTATGGCTCACGGCTAAACAGGAAACCAGAGGGGTGAGTTGGGACCTGATCTTTCTATACTCTTTGTAGGTGCCCTACCAGTACACTTCAGTTTGCTATTTGCCCAGGCAATAGGTCTGGTTACAGTTCCTGTTACTTTGTTTTTTAAAAACAGCAGTTCAGTGTGATGCATAACTGTTCGCTGTGATGCATACTATAGGACCAATCCCTAACTAACAAGCCATTCTGCCTCTATACTTCCTGTTTTCTTATCCCACATAAGCTCTAGACCACCAGAGATTAGTGTCTGACATTCTGTGAATGAACCCAATCAGTGCCCATTGACATAAAATAATTTTGCCCCAAACTTTCGGTGTCATTTAAATGTTTCTGTTTGTGGTAGCAGCTTCATAAAGAACTAAGAAGCACGTCAATTCCTTCTGAAGGAACTCCTTAAAGCTTTCCATGAACGCTCCCTGCCATCAGATCCATTTATTAAAAGATTCATCACATTTCAATTTACTACTCTGGGGACCAAGCTTTAAATAAGTAATGAAGTACACTTAACCCATAGCATCATGATAGCATTAATTTGAGTTTAGTGTAATATCTACACAACATTTTAATATACTGTTTTATATGTGCATATTTTTCCCACATGCAAATGCCCTAAGGATATGTGAACATATCCCATACAGCCCAAAAAGGAAGGTCACATGTTTGTTAACAAAATATAGAATTGATATCTATTAAATGTTTATCTGCTTCTAAACATTATGATTACAAAGTTGATACTAAATATTTGGAGAAAAACTTTCCATTATGTGCATAACATGTCAAAATTTTTAACAGATTCTACTTTATTTACAACGGTGAAATTGTAGAAAGAGACAAGATTATAGATCTTGCAGCATGTGATGAGATTGAAATAATGTGGACCCACATTTAATTGAATTTCCTATTCTTTACCTGACATAAAAAAATCAATGCTTATGATTTGTTTTTCTTGAGAATAAGCATCAATATAAACGGAATGTTAAAATGTAAAAATTTCCTGCTATAGGAACTATTTCCATAGTAAAGTTAGCTACTAAAAGATAGGGAAAAAGTAAAATATTGTATTTACCACCAAAAGGAAAATATTGTATGGTTCACAGAATTTACCACCAATCTGCATCCATTTCAACCCAAACATTTTAATTTTGGGGAAGAATAGGGCTTGGCTAAGTGGGGCATGTTGCTGTACATGCATAATCCTATCAGTTAGGAGGCTAAAACAGATGGATCACAGTCTGGGATACTTAGTTTAAGGCCAGCTTGGACTACATTTTGATGTAATTAAGATTGTCTCAAAAAAATAAATACACGGAGGAAAAGAAAGAAGGAAAGAAGCAGGAGAAAAAGAAGGAGAAGA